>JAOBBB020252471.1:0-11195 GCA_025331005.2 Zoanthus gigantus | reverse complement strand
CGTGTGTTCAAACGAACAACTAATTTGCATTTCGGCGCTAGTCATGTTGATTGAGTGAGTGAGTAGATGACCACGACATATATGATTACATACATTGGCTCAAAAATAGTTAAATCAAGCGATGTAGCATAACTTACTGTAGAGTTGGCTTCGAAAATAGACATATTAAATAATGTAGGGCAATAGAATGGAATACTGTCGCAGTCTTAAAACTAGTTTGAAGAAGCAGTAGTCACATGCAGTCCTTGACTCCCTATTTTTTTGGATTTGTTTTTCTTGCGCTTGAAACCGCGACAATCATTCATAACATCAGTCATATGACTGATTTTCCACCAAAGCTAAATCAAGTTTCCCGCTCTGTGAGGTTGTTAAAATGAGCACCATTATCTGCTTGGTACTAATTTGTGATTTGTTAGTGTCCCTTTGTTAAGGAAACTTTTTATCTGCTTAACAGTACCAAAAATGGAAGCAAGTGCCTGCCTCATGGTCTCTATGTAATAGGATTTAGACCATCTTGATAATAGGATTTAACTTCTCTATGTACTGGGGTTTAGCTCTTCTAGGAAATAGGATTTAGTTCTTCTAGGTATTGGTATTCAGTTTTTCTAGGTAATAGAATTTAGCTCTTCTAGGTAATAGGATTTAGCTCTTCTTGGTAATAGGATTCAGTTCTTCTAGGTAATATAATTTAGCTGTCCTAAGTAATAGGATTTCGCTCTTCTAGGTAATAGGATTCGGTTCTTCTAGGTAATAGGATTCAGTTCTCCTAGGTAATAGGATTCAGTGCCAGGTAATAGGATTCAGTTCTTCTAGGTAATAGAATATAGCTCTTCAGTATACTTCGTAACTTTATCACAGCTCGTTTCTTGAAAAAAACGTGTGTGTGTTTCTTAAATGATTGTATAGTATCGGTACTTGCTATACACCTTACCGAATGTCCGTGTGTATTTTTACAGGTGGTGGCTCGTTACAAAGACCTTCTATGGCTAGTCTCACTATTAAAGAAAACGACCTTCCTCATGGATTGTTTGAAGTTGTTTCCAGCAAAACAAAAACAAGTAGCGTTAGTGTTGAAGAAGACGTAGGCGTACTGAAAGCTTTGGTTAAAAGACGTGGAGGAAATTTTGGCCGAATAAAGGTTGATTTTAAAACCGTCCCAGGAACAGCGATTTCTCCTTCAGGCAAAGTGCACCACTTTGAGGTGACACAAAAAATCCCCAGTATTAATGCTAAGAGATGGCATTCATTTAGCGCTTATGGTGATAGGTACTTGGTATTAGCTAGTACTAACAGGACAGGACCTCTACCAGCAAGCATTGGTGATGCCAATCTTAAAGGCTACCAAAGTTCAACTCTTTATCGCTGGCAAGGAGTTTACGTTCCTGTACAGGTTGGTATTCAATATTGTACAATAACAAAGTGAATGCGTGCGCTCTGCTATCTTTTATTATGCCGGTAAACTCATGAGAATTCGTGCGTCTTCTGAATTATTGTATAAAAGCAATAAACCACACGTTTCTATGGTTTATATAGGCTGATAAACAACTTGGGATGTTGGAAGAACACTCAAAGAATTTGTAATTGATATTTGAACAGATATAAACTCTATATGCTGCTAAAATAATTAGCTTAACTTTTTTTGTCCATCAGCAGAATACCTAAATCTTGTGCAATTCAACAATTCGTTTCGACTCTCCTGCAGCTCGTGATTTACGATACCTTCTGTTATTCTTCCAACATCCTGCGTGGTTTATTGGTCTACAAACCATAGAAACCTGTGTCTTTTGCTTAAATAACAACCTGGTTATAATAACGACTGAATATCTTCATCTTTTTGTACAAAACAGTAGAGGATTTTACACTTTTCGGGTTTAATAACTAAAGTCACTATAATTCTCAAAAATGTTCTTTTCCCCATTGAATTTGGGATTAGCTCTCTTGATACGTCGAGGATCATGTGCGCGAATTCTGTTGAAGCTAGATTATTATTTAGTTTCTGTTGCAGCTTCTGTTGCCTACATTGCTGCAAAATAACTTTATAACTCCTTCAAAAAAATCTTAGGATATTTTGTTTTTTGACCGCTTTCTTGACGGAAACAAATTTCCAAAGCTGTTTAGAACATCGGCTGTGTAGAGGAGTTTAAATCCTCAATGATAATTGAGCATTTTTTGTTTTCTAGAGCTTGGCTACTGACGGGGCCGTTTCGTGGGAATCTTTTGATATTAACGGTATGAAGTACTTAGCTGTTGCCAACTATGGGACTGAGGGCAGGCATCAGACAACATCACGTGTGTACAAAATAGAAAGCTCTGGGACTGTGTCAGTGTTGCAGGATATTGCATCAGTGGGAGCTGCAGACATTACATATTTCAAACCTCCAGGATCTGGGCAATCGTACTTGGTATTCGCTAATCAGAAGAACAACGCCGGCGCTACAAACATCAAGTCACAGGTAAATTGAATTCCAGTCAATGATATGAAAATTGTTAACTAGTTAAAAAATATATAAAATATGCGTCGTCAAACATATTTAGCGCATTAAAAAAATTTATTTGAAATGTTATTATCATTGGCTTTTAAAAGTATTGCATGCCTCAAAATATGTAAGAAACACAGTGTTCCCACAAAATTTCTGTCAGAAAAAAATATGAAAGTGAATTCACAATTACATTTCTTCCAAGGTTTACTATGAAAGACATGACATGTCATGCAGATGAAGATATTTCTATTTCAGCGTCAATTATTTGTTTTGAGTCTTAGCCCTTAATCGAAGCAAGTTGTTGACTTGGCTAAGATACAAAAGAGCAGCTCCTTAAATGAACTGAGGCGATGACATAAACATTTTTACCTCTAGTTGTCTAAATTACTTAAGCGTTGTAGCTATTCCCAGACGCTTTCTTTAAAAACAAGTGGAAAAAAGAGACCATCGTGATGAAGGAAATATTATTCACAGTGGGGAAATATTGCTTCTATTTGAGTAGATAGATACAAATGTATTTCGGCAGTACTCACTGCCATCTTCACTGCAACTGTTTACAGATTCGTAAGTAAATATGTATGGTTAAAAAAATTAGCAAACAGAAAACTAAAGGAGCTAACAATTGTAGTTTAAATAAAACTTAAGATTGATATGCTTTACTTGCCTATTTAAACTGGGATTTTCGCGCTTGATATGAATAGCTTCTTTTCTTCTTAGCGCAAATGTAGTCGCGGTGGAATCCAGAACTTAAAAGCAATGCTTTAAACAAAGTTTAGAACTTTGCTCTCTAGTTGTTATGAGTATCTAAGGCTCTGTCAGTAACTAGATGCTCATTGATGCGCGTAGATGGTGTAGGACTGTTTCTCCGACATAGCTTGCTGTACAGCTAGCACACAAGAATTTATAAATGACGCGTGCGCGCAAGTCACTGTGTGTAGGGTCTTTAACATTGAAATTCTTTTTTCATTTTGAAACATGAAGGTATACAGTTGGGATGGCAGAAAATTTGTCAATCTCGGCAGTGGTTTTCCGACCCGAGCAGCTTCAGGGATAGCTACATTCCACATGAACAACAAGCAGTTTATAGCGATGTCTTTCTACCAAAACCTTGGTGGTTCGTTCAGAGTAATGTCTCCAGTGTACGAGTGGGAGACTAATGAATTCAAAGTCGTGCGGGAAGTGGAAACTAACGGTGCTGTTGGAGTGCAGCACTTTTACTCGAATGGAAAACATTACTTGCTATTCGCAAACACAAAGTCCCAGGCTACCGTGTTCTCTTGGGATGGGACGGCATCAACATTGGTGCAGTCTGTGCCAACTAGTGGACTGATATCGTGTCGTGTCTATCAGCACGATGGAAAAGGTTATCAATTATATTTTACTAGTCAATTTATTAATACTTTTTTTTTTATTTATGTATGTTATTTATTAGTAACAAGTTAAAATACTAGTATATTTGAAATTGTTGTCTTCACTTCATTGCAGTTCATTTGGTGACAATCGAGCATGACTACGCTATGAAAGTCTATCGGTGGAACAACCAAAGTGAAGATTTTTACCTTGAAATGGTAATTATCAAGAAAATCTAGTTTACATAATTTGCTAAAGTATTGCAAACTTATTATTTATTAATTGTCAAAACAGTGTTTGCTTCCAAGTGATGAAATCAATATACAATATATTTGAAATTAGTATACAATGTCAGTGGTGAAATACGTAAGAGCTATGAAGAACGTTACAATTACCCGCCTGTAATTTTCCTCGTGTGTTATTTCAGTCGTACAGACTCTTAAATGTGAGCGTAACATGATTTAAGTAGATTTTGTGGATGAGCTAGTTAGTTTTTGTTTTTTTCTTGAGTGTTTGATTTGCAATAGTATTGTCTATGGCAAGAATTTGAAACAATTTTCATAGAAGTTGCAGCTTTATCAAGCAGAATCAGCCTTTTTACCTTGAGTGTGTAATAAACAAATTGCCCTGTTAGTCCTCGATGACTCTACTGTACACAACTTGCCCAAACAAGTTTTAACCAGTTCTAACATAAGCCAACGCTCAGGATTCCAGCGTGGTTGTACGAACAAATGAGGATGGGCTTGGTTGTTCAAAAATCCATACCTCAACCAACTGTTAAATTTTAAACTATGTTCCAGTTTTTAACTTTCTATTAACTTATTTTTTGCACTGTAGGGTGTCACCTACGTCCCAGTCAAGATGTTTGATAACCAATTCTTTCTTGAACTACGTCTTCCTTTTCCAATACTTCCAGGATTTCTTCCATGCATTATAGGATGGAAGAGGTCTCGCATGTGGAGGTAAAACGGGATTTGAGTGGAAAAACATTTAACCGTTTCTTTTTCCAAGCTAAGACTGATAAAAGATAGCTATATAACAAACGTATTTGACAGAGCGACTGACATCTCTTTTCACGGACGCTTATTGATTCCCGTAGCTTAGCGTTGCGTTTTTCATCACTTTTAGGCGTTTTTGTTTAAACTAAGAAACGAATCCAGTGAACACAGAGAGAGCAGTAAAATTTGTATTTTTTTGGTTTTTACTGGTAATGAAAAAGATATATTTTTTTCTCTTACAATTTACTGAAAGTCCATAAAAGTATTCTTCCACAAGAATCTCGAAGAGTGTAAACAAAGTGCAAAAAATGTCGATTATAAGAAAGGAAGCGTGCATGTTAAAAATAGGAATATGGTTTCCATTGTATTGTTTGTTTGAAGATAATCAGTATATATCCACCACTATTGGTCTTCTCTTCCGGAGGTTTTGTTAATTACAACTCATTTGACCTGTTTTGCAGAATACAACTGTTACCAATGCTGTAAGCGTAGAGCCAGTGTCGTTAGACGATACTGTTGCTGGAAACTTCACCCTATTAGCCGTGGCTACCTCAGGTTCCACACCATCACCAATTATTCACCCTGTACAACTTTCATCGGATGCTGACTTTATCCCAAGGTTTGAAGAGTTTAATCATTTATGCTTACCTTTCGAAAATCTATTGCAAGTATTTATTTAAGTTCAATTTTTTGTTTTGTTATTGTTGTTTTAAAATGTGTTCTTCATCACCAGTGTTGTTATTTCTGATATTAAGATAAAGAGTTGATATGCTTTGTGTCACTTTTCGTTTTTTTTATGCTTGACTTTTGGGAGCGCTTTATTCTTATTAACTGTGTTGACAGCATTGACTTTTACTGAGACTAATATTCAAGATTAGAAATAATTTTTGTTGAAATGTGATTGTCCGTGTTTGTGGATATAGGCGCGGGCAGCTGATATTTGAAGACGGTGAAAGAGAGCTGGAACTCGACCTGACGATTTTACCTGACACCACACCTGAGAGGGATGAATCTTTCAAATTTGTGCTCACCAATGCTTCAGGAAATGCTATTGTAGGTTCTGAGAAAGAATTAACCGTCACCATTCTTTCAAATGATAACGCACATGGCAGGGTGGAATTCTCCGATAACTCGGTGAAAAAGGTAAAGCTTTTCTATAATAGAGAGGAAATTACTGTTTTTTGACAAGAATGCAGTCATATGTATTCCCCTGTTTAGTGGTTGGTTTAATATAAGGTTCCTAAATTGAATTCTTAAACACGATAATATTTAAGGATGTATGTATATTATTCATATATATTCAATATTTAAGTATATATATATATATATTTCAAGTTGAAGATTCACCGGCGAGTCCAATAAAGTGCTCTACAGTGTTGGAGCGGGATAATCCAAGAAGGGAAATCACTCAACTTTCATGATTATAAGTTTAATACAAACTTGTTTCGTAGGTGTTACCACCCACTCCTCAGTTAAACTTACTTATATATATATATATACACACACACATATACCACTTACTTCCCGAGGGAATGCCAAGTAATTTCAAAACAAGAATGTTATATTTCTTTTTACGGTTTCACCTTTTGACAAATTTACTGTTTGTTTCGCTATTAGCAACTGAAAATTTTGTTTGCTTTATTCGTTTTAAAACGCCTCTGTTCAATTCATTTTATTGCTTTTGGTTTCACAAGTTCAAAATTATCTAAGAAGGTTTTATTTTAGGGTTCAAAGCTCTAGATATCTTGTGTGATCCGGCATGAATCGTTCTTAAAACTTGTAAACACGGCTTTGGTTTTGATCGGAAAATGAAGTTTTCATATAAAGGTATATAAGCTGATAACCGAGATTCAGTGAACCAATCAAAACGCAAGAAACGCAACATTCGAGTTTGAAAATGTAATAGAATTCATTTTAGAAAGTTGTACGATCTATACAGACTACGTATGAAACACTGCTGTTTAAGTTCACGCCAAGTAAGATGATGGTGTTGACATTGGGTTTATTTCTTGTTTCGCGCGCCCGATCTGCTTGTTTGTTCTCTAAATGAAGTGCTCTCAAATGATGAATGTAAATCTTTCAAAACCTTTTTTCACGTCTAGTAACTAATTTTTGAGTAATTAGAAGACTGTAAAAACAAAACGACAAAACGGTAAAATAGATTTCACGTTAAGCATCAAGGTGCTTTCTTTGTGAGTAAGGTTTTTCTCGCAAAAGCAGAAGGGAGAAACGTACTATATCATTCATCGCTAACAACACCAAACTAATTTCTTCGTAAATTATATTTATTTCACAATCTACTAGTTTTGATAAAAAACAAACTTGGAAAACAAAAACATGAAAGTTCGGATCGAAACGATGTATACAATAGTCCCATTAACGCTGATACGAACACGAAGCACTCATATCCAGGTAACTCAACAGAAAATAGCATGGAGTCTGAGCCTGCGATCAACATGATTAGAATGCGCTCTTCTTAGTCTAACCACGAAAGCTGTACAAATGATTTCAAGTTTTGGCATAGGTTAGTCACACTACATAACAGATAAATAGTGCAACTTAAGACGATTTTACAGAAACTGCTACCATAAATTAACACTATACTAATAAGAACATTCTTTTATTGTAAAAAACTGAGCACATGATTTCCGTTTATCGGTCACTAACCGGCAAGACAGTGCGGTTATATATTATAATTTGTTTATGGCATTGGTTAACCACGGCCGAGTCTTCAAACACTTGAATATATGAAATTTTCCTGCCTTTCATAGTATGACAATCGAAAGGCGTATTGAGAGACATCCAATAATACAATTTGCATAGAGACGCACAATGAATTTGCCCTTCATACAATCGTTTATTTAAAATGGTCAATTATTAATGTGAATTTTATTATTGTCTATCAATACGACTTTCGATTGTCATTTTCTATTGGTGTTAATGATCAACTATTGTGCGATACTGAAAGTATATTTGTTATGTTTGAATGTCAGAAGGGATAATTGTTTATCCGCTAATGCTATTGAATGTTAACACACAAGCCAATAGCGTTATTGAAAGTTCGTTCGCGTTCATGAAGTTCATGGAAGTGCTAATGAACGTTTACTTGCCGTATAGTTTCAACTGTTGACGTAAATGAATGTACATTTTGCGTGAATGAACAGCATAAAGCGTAGTAAAATAATTTGTGGACATTCCGAGTTCTGCTCCGTCGAGAGGTCATTTAACATACTTCAACTCTATTTACTCTTTCTTACGAGTTCAAAAAGGCGAAATAAAAACAAGTTCGGTGATTGCTTAAAACAGGGTTATATTAAATTATATCTTTTTTTTTTTTTTTGAGATGAAACAATAAATACAATGATGTAAAAACAAGGAGAAACTCGGAAAAAATCCGAACCCCAGATGGGATTTGAACCCACGACCCTCCGTGTTCTAGTCGGATGCTCTAACCACTGAGCTACTGGAACTCTATGGTGAGCATGTAGATATGCATTAATGTGACAGCGTGATGCTGTTAGTGAGTTCTGGTGCATCATTCATTACTTGACTGTGTAACCGCGCGATGCGGTTCCAGTCAAGACCCAAAAAATTGACCCATGGTCACCAAAGAGTTCCAGTAGCTCAGTGGTTAGAGCATCCGACTAGAACACGGTTCAAACCCCATCCGAGTTTCTCCTTGTCTTTACAATATTATAACTTTCTTTTGATTGGTTTCAATTTCGGTATCTTCGACACCAAGAACCAAAACACAACCTAAACATTAACCCTATAACAGAAATCACTACCGTCAACTAACAAACCTTTTTCCTGGTGCAACGCAGTTGTAGTCGATTCCAGCAAGGTAGGGCTCCTACAAATGAGTATAATTTGCTTTGTTAACATCATCGACTTCAGAGTTGCTAGAAAACAATTTAATCGTAGTGGTGTACTCAAGAACTATAAAAGATTTTCTTAAATAACAGAAAAAATAAACATTCGATGTTTACTAAGATGTAATATAGAGAGGGATGAAGTTTAAGTTAGAAAGGCAGGGGGAAGGGGCAAGTGGAACAAGTTCATGGGGACGGTAGGAGGATGGAGCAAGTGGAACAAGTTTTCATGGGGACGGTAGGAGGATGGAGCAAGTGGAACAAGTTTTCATGGGGACAGCAGGGGGAAAGGGCAAGTGGAACAAGTTTTCATGGGGACGGCTGGAGGATGGAGCAAGTAGAACAAGTTTTCATGGGGACGGCAGGGGGAAGGGGCAAGTGGAACAAGTTTTCAAGGGGATGGCAGGGGGAAGGGGCAAGTGGAACAAGTTTTCAAGGGGATGGCAGGGGGAAGGGGCAAGTAGAACAAGTTTTCATGGGGACGGCAGGGGGAAATGGAACAAGTTTTCATGGGGATAGTAGGGGGAAGGGGCAAGTGGTGGGGACGGCAGGTGGAAGGGACAAGTGGCACAAGTGGGGGACGGCAAAGGGAGAGGGTTGCTGCAACATGTTTCTGTACAAATAGCAAAAAGGGTTAGGTGAAAGACGTTTCTATGGGGACGGCAGTAGGAAAGGTTCGGTGGGAAGATCGATGTTATTCAACTTTCATTTACAGTACAACCATACAGGCATTGATCAGTTTGGCTTGTGAGGTATGGTACTACTTGAATAATGAATGCACGAAAAAACATTCAATAATCGTGAAATACAGAAAAACTAAAAAACATTTTCCATTTCAGAACACAAATTTAGTAACAATATTATTTGATATGTGACATCATAAATAATTTTTCAAATTAAAATATCAAGGTTTCTTATACTTTGAATGATATGTATAGTTATGATACAACTACAAACTTGGCACCCTCGCTGTGAATTTAAAATTTCTCTTTTAATTTAAAATTTCTCTTTTAATTTACTATCTGGTTGTTGGCTGTTGGACTGATGTTGGCTCGCTTGCCGATTTAAAATGCCCTCGAAAAATAGCTTCCTGACCGATATTTGAACTGGAATTAATGTACTGGTCACCTAGTGAACCAGTGAAGCGAATGCAACTAAACTCGACTTCCACATGGTAGCACACAGCACTGACAAAAAGAACAAGAATGTGAATTCAGCAACAAAAGAATGATTGGCAAAGTTTAAAGAACTTTGAGCTAGGATTGGCTCACTCGAAACTTGTAAATTTCTGCATTACATTATAAAATAGGCAATTAATGACTGCATGTGGCTGCTGCCATAGTTATTTATAAGAAATTGCAGCAAAACAAGTAAATTTGTTTTGTAAGAATTATATTCAAAAATTTTAAAAATTATCACGGCGGGTGTAAGTACTCTACAATTTTAAAGTTAGCAATCGAAAAATTTAAAGGATTTTAATTAGTGGCATGTAACAAAGTTAACAAGATCTGAACTAAAGCCAAACATATCTAGACCGCGGACGACAAAATTCTATAACCAATAGCTAATCCTATTTCCTCAGGAAAACAATGTTTTGGTTTAGTGCTATTCAACGGGCAATCTGGGTACATTCTTTGTCGCTTCTCCTTTCACTAAAGGCCCAGTTACATTTTGCAATTTTCTCAGCAACTTGTCAAGAGTTGTAATCTGTTACCTCAGTTAGGCTAGAAATTTTAAGTAGATTTTAGGCTCCATTAGCACCGACGTATGTAAGCAATAACATGTACCGATTGTATACCCTTCATATGAGTATTGGGCTCTTTTTCGATACAAACAACACTGTATAAGGGTCTGTCTATGTCTACGTACATATGTACATTATGAGGTATGTCTCTTTCAGTTTTGTTTATATCGAGAAACAGCCGAGTATAGGGACAATACTCTCGTCCAATGCAGATAAAACGTATTTAGTTAAACCTTTAGATTGCAAAAAACGTGGAGCCCGTATTATTGTTAAACGTAAGATAAGAGAAATAAGCTCTGAAGAATTTTTAAAAACTAAGATAGCTGCCTCTTACAGAAAGGTGTTTTAACAAACGTTTTCAAGTTTTCCGCTTTATAAATGGGTTTTAGTCGATCGTATTCTTATCACAGAAGCATCTTTCATTAAAATTGAGAGGTACATAACTATAATACTAGAACATGTAGGAATATACATTTAAATGAGAGAACTTCTAAATCAGGTAAAACATCTTTTTCTTATGCGGCAGCAAAACGTTTTTTTAATTACATGCCAAAGTAACGAACTCAAAATCTTTAAAAGAGTTCAAAACGAACTACTGGTTTTATATGTAATTTTAAAAATCCTTGATTTTAAAAATCTTAATTCATTCAATATGAAATAAATCTTTTAGTAATAAAAATGTAAGTTCTACACCGTAAAAAAGAGAGAATACTTACTGACGTTTCGGACGTTAGTCCTTCGTCGGAGTAAA
>JAOBBB020252470.1:0-20051 GCA_025331005.2 Zoanthus gigantus | reverse complement strand
ATGCGTTATCAAAGAAGACTCACGAAACACCACCGAGTACACGTACGGCGCGCGATACATCTAAGAAAACTACAAGCAAAAAACGCAGTGCCTCAGCACAATCCCTCACCTCTACATCAGCATCCGAGAAACCAATAAAAACACTACAAGAGAAAAAACCAGTATCAAAGCGTACGGTAGTCAACACTGACTCTATAACCACGATATCTAGAAGCTTACCTCATAAAAAAAAGATGAGTGAAGTTCCTCAGGAATATTCCGAATATGTTGTGCCACATGTAGCACCGCCTTCACGCTATTCTTTTGAAATAGTCGTAAAAGACTTACACAAACATTTTGGCAAGAAAAAAGCAGTCAATGGTATTAGCTTTAACATACATTCAAGCGAAATGGTCGGCATTTTAGGACCTAATGGTGCAGGAAAAACTACGGCTTTTTATATGATTGTTGGTTTTTTGAAACCCACTGCAGGCACCATCATGCTTAATGGTGTGAACATTACGCGCTATCCCATGTACAAACGCGCCCAGCTGGGCATTTCCTATCTTCCACAAGAAGCTTCGGTGTTTCGCCAGCTTTCTGTAGAAAAAAACATTATGGCGGTTTTACAAACCATAAAAACTCTTTCTACAAAAGAACGTAAAGAACGTCTTGACATGCTGTTAGACGAGTTTGGCATTGCGTACCTGCGCAAACAAAAAGCCTATACTCTCTCCGGTGGTGAACGAAGACGTACGGAAATAGCGCGATGCATGGCATTAAACCCAAAGTTCATTTTGCTTGATGAGCCTTTTACAGGCATAGATCCCAAAGCGCGCCATGAACTTAAACAAATCATAGCCTCCTTAAGCAAAAAAAATGTTGGCGTACTCATAACCGATCATAACGAACGAGATACGCTTTCTATAATTGATAGAGCATTCATAGTATATAATGGTAAGATTATCATAGGTGGATCACATGATGAAATTGTACAAAACGTACGAGCTCGTGAAGTATATTTAGGTGAACACTACGATTGATGTTACATTCTTTCTAAAATGATTTTGATATATAATATTTTGTTTATACATTCACGCTACTTTATTTCAAAAGTTTCTTTTATCATAAAATTTAAAAATAAAACCGAGAATTTAATTTTTTATTAGTACTTACAAGAATATTAAAAAATTTCTAATAAGAGATGTACATTTGTAATTAGTAGCATTATAATATACGAATAATGGGAGAATAGAGAATATACATATAAAATTTTTATTATATTGCTACCATTACCGTTACATGCACATATACAAGGAGCAATTTATGGGCAATGAGATAAGAAAATCTGATAGCATTGTTGAGTATATAGAAAAAAGAGAGAAGATATCTACTAGAGAATTGGTACGCGAATTTGGTGTATCTGTGCCAACGGTACACCGTGTATTTGAAAAGATGGAGCAAAAAAATGAAATAAAGCGTATACATGGTGGAGCTATCTCTTTGATAAACAAGCGTGAATCCTTGTTTGACAAACGACTTAAAATAAAACGTGCTCAGAAAAAATCAGTATGTGCATACGTTGCTCAAAAATTCATCAACGAAGGTGACATCATAGGCATAGATACAGGCACAACGGCTTATGATATTGTAGATTACGTAAAAGTAAGCAGTATCAGCATCATTTCTAATAGCTTGAACATTGCCAACCACGCGGCGCAAGTGCTTCCACATGCCAACATTATGTGCACAGGCGGGATGATAAGCCCACAACTTTCTGCATGTGTCGGTACAGATTGTATAAACTTCTTCAGGGACAAGAAAATAACTACACTCATAATCACCTGCTCCGGTGTAGATATTGCAAATGACGCAGTTTATGAAGAAAACTCACTCCTAGCAGAAGTAAAACGTGCCATGATATCAATTGCAACTCGCGTAGTACTACTACTTATCACCAACAAAATAAATGTACCGTCTTTTACGTATCTCACGAAAATGTCTTCAATAGACCATGTAGTTTTTGACTCAGAAGTAGACTCAAAAATAATAGAGAGTTTGGGCAAAAAACCCAAAGCACATATAGCGCCACCACTCTAAATGCAGAATAAAGGGTTATGCACGTTAAAGAATTAAATGCCTATTGCAAGTATGTTTAATTTTCACACTTTCCGCATTAGAACATGCATTTAAAATTCACTCTGTTTATTCTCATACTATTCTGTGTGTACCGTACATATAACTTGTGCGAAGTATACGTTTCAACTGACACGGTATCCATAAGACATTAAGACTCAAAATCATAATACGCTATAGCAAGGGTGCAGTTATCTTTAGATACGATTTATAAACAAAAGTATAATGTTTAGGATGAGCAAATAAAGAGAAAAAATCCAAAGTTTTTGTCTACGCGCAAGGACGAAAACAAAACCAAGCCCTACAAGCCCTGCAAGAAATGCGCTAACCATACTTATAAGTGTGAAGCCTAACGGGAGATTTAGTGTAGTTGCGGATCCAGCTTCTAAAACACTTGAGAGAGAAGAAAAGAGTATGGTTGGAATGGCGAGTATGAAGGAAAAGTATGCGGCATGTGCAAAAGGGAGTCCGAGAAGAAGTCCTGCGACTATGGTACTGCCAGATCGAGATATTCCAGGTAACACTGCACAACCTTGTATGAGTCCTATAAACAGGGCTTGAATAAAAGAGACGCGTATGAGTGGATCACGCGGCTGAGTGAGTGTTATATCACTACCCGTGCTTTTCCGTAACAAAAACGAAGGAATGCAGAGAAGCAACGCAGTTACGAAAAATCCGCTAATGACTGTATTGAGTGAGGCATTGATAACTGTGTTCTTCAAGAGCAGACCTAGAGGTAAGGTCGCTATGGTAGCTACAACAACCATGTTGCTAAAATGCAGATAGCCTCTTTCTTTCTCATCATAGCTTTTCTTTAATATGCTGTTTATGCAACATCGAAAGCAGGCATGCAGGCTTTTTTTTATGATGATGTGCGTAAAAAGCAACACGGCACACAATGTTGCAAAGTGCAACAATACTACATAAAGCAGTGACATGGTTTGGTTCACAAAAAACATAGAGTACTGCATGCCTAAAAATCGGCTGCTCAGATATTGTGCCACAAACAAGTGTCCGGAACTTGAAATGGGTAAAAACTCAGTAAGTCCCTGAATAATTCCTAATATACTACCGTAGATGTAATAAAACATGTTATCTCATTTTCTCTATATTTTTGAGAATAAATAATCTATCATCATATTTGACGATACATCATAATACAACAGTGCATATATAAGTGCCGAACTTACTAACTTACGTATATAATTGCGTGTTTCTCGGAATGGTAAGCTATCGGCAAACACAATGAAATCCGAAACCTCAAATAAATTTTTCCATTTTTGTAAATTACCAAAACCACCATTATATGCAACAAACGCGTACACTGGTTTCTTCAAATACCTAACAAGATACTTATAATAGTTATAACCTAAGGTAATGTTGTCCTTGGGGTTGTTCAAATTAAAGGGAACATAAGATATACGCGAAGCTATATCAGCAGCAGTCTCCGGCAAAAGTTGCGTCAACCCTATTGCACCCGCTCTAGAGACTACGGTCGATCTAAAATCACTTTCTTCACGCATGAGCGCATACATTACTGCCAGCTCCTTTGAACCTGAGATTAGCGAATCAAGAATATCAGAAAACACTGTATTCGGATATAAGAAAAGAAAGTCCTCTTCGGTTTGTGGAAAGGATAGTGACTTGGATGCAAAGTCTTTGGTCAAAGTAAGTGCGCGTGCATGGTTTTTAGTTTGGTACAAGTAACGGGCCATTTTTCTCACTGTGTTGGCACTTACTCTCGTGTTATTCTTCACAATAATCTCATATGCATAGTCATACAAGCCATAAGTGAAATACCCATCTAACAGTGCTTCGGAAATAACTATGCGCTGCGTCTCTTCAATGATGTACTTCGCCGTAGCACTCTCTTCGGCAATAGTCCAAGAACCGAGAAATTTATTCTTCGTAACATCACTGGTATACAAAAGATATTCAAAAGGCGAATCACTGGTGTATGCCCATTGTCTATGAAAAACTCCGCTCGCATCTACCATGCTGTTTTGTATGTCAACATCATCATCAAATGGAGTATTGAGCCGCTTAAGAATAAAGTACCATCTGTTGAGTTCTGCTCCCATGTAGTTTTGCGGGTAACGTTTGGAAAGATATCGATAGTCCTTTTGCAATTGTGCGTACTGTTTTTTTTGCAGCAATATAGAAAGATATTCTTCAAGTACATTAACAAAACGCTTTTGATCTTTGCTATACTCCATCACTTGGTCAAAGACTCCTATAAATACCTTTGCATCTATTTGAATAACATTCAAAAGCATGCGCCACAGAGCTTGGTTTTGTACTGTAAGAGGAAGTTCGCTATAAACCGCCTTGTCATTAAAAGCATTTTTATACAATACATAGCTTTTTCTGTAATATTTCTTTTCGTAGTATAAATAAGCGCGTGCAACATCTATGTACGCCTTTTGTCTAGCACTCGCTGTCTGCTTCCGAGCCTGAGCTAATATATTGAGTATATTCCATATCTGACGTCTGTTTTTTCTTGCAATAGCCATAAGATCTTCTATCATTCCTGAATGTACCAAAGTTGCAGGAGCTAAATCCATAAAGGTTTCTTCAGCATTTAAGTCTTTGGCTTGCAAGCCGAGTTTTGCTTCAAGTACAGTACGTATATGACTGGGCATGGGGGTATTGGTCTCTGTATATATGCGCTTTACAAAAATATCAATGTTAGCTATCATATCCTCCGTTTTGTGGGAAAGCAGCACCTTGTACAACACACCACTATCTTGAGGATTTGTCCGCATTTTTAAGAGCGCACTCCACAAATCATAACAAAAAGAAGCATGTCGCTCCGCTATGCGCTGGCGCAAAGTTACACGCCATTGTGGTTTTTGCAAAACACGCTCATGTCCACCATGCAACAAAATCTCAAGTGCATCATACTCACGCGTGAGAAAGAGAGTAAAAGCATGATAGTAAAACAACTCAACATCTTGACGAATCTCTTCATTGCTTAGTAGCTCTTCAAGGAAAGGTTTGACATGATTGTAGCGAGCGTTACGTATCATAAAATACACTACCAAACGCATAGCTTCGCGTGCCCACAGAGTGTTATTGTTGCGAGCCGCCCGGCGTAGTGCCACTTCGGCTTTTTGCTGCTCTCCGCTAAAATACAGCAACAAACCACCATAATACAAAGTACCTTGCTTGTCATCTTGCGCATTACGTAACACATCGAACGTAAGCTTCTCTAGTGCTGAAAAATCACCTTGCTGAAATTGCGCTTGGTGTTTAACAAGTACTTCCACGGCATTTTCTGATGCGTAACATGAGACTGCCTGCATAAAAAACAATACAGTTACAGGCAGTGTTGTGAGGATTCTAAGAATTGTTCTCATGATGTGTAGTATCTTTTTACTATACTATATAATAATGTTCTCTAACACTCCCGACACAACAGAAGAATTTTGGAAAAAAGTTGAGACTGTACTTAGATGTACTGTGCACACCTATGCACTTGCGCAATACAGTAGATGTGCAAGCAGACCGAGAAATAAAAATGCCTTCTGGGGGCTTGTATATGTCAGTGAGCGGGGAATTCACTTTTATCGTTTTGCACAACAAAATTGGATAGGTTTTCTCATGAATCGCACGCCTTCGCAAGAGTTTTCTTTAACTCTATGGTTTGAAGATATAGAAACATGGCAAAGCCCCCAAAAAAAACCCTTCTTTAAGGCACTGTTTACTGTAGAAAACGCCTATCTTGCTGTGCGAGGCAAAGGCGTGGAGCTACCCTTATTTGAGCACTCAATAGATAAAGAAGATACCAAGAAACAGCCAGAAATTAAGACTCATTATTTTGCACTAGACCTGCGAAGACGGGGTGTGGTGGAAACGCTTAATGCTTACGTCAAAGATAAACGTAGCGCTGACAATGTTTTTATACATTAAGTAACTTTGACTTTGTATTACAATGAAAATAATGGATTTATTCCAATATAAAGACATAGGCAAGGCTAGTGATCTTGTAAAAACACTATCCAAATTCAAAGAGACCTTCCTAGCAAACCTCATAGCACTTTCGGAAATACCTGCTCCTACAGGAAACACTACTGCGCGCGCGCAAGCTATAACAGCGCGTTTAAGTGAGTACAACATATTAGACATTTCTATAGACAAGGTTGGAAATGCTATCGCAAAAATGAATGCTTCAAAAACACAAGCAAAGACTACCATTGCGCTTTTAGCGCATATAGACACTTTGCATCACAATTCATATGACCATACCGTACATGTAAGCACGGACTCTATAACAGGGCTAGGACTCACTGACAATAGTTTGGGTGCAGCCATGTTGTTAACCTTGCCATACATCATGCAAAGCATGGACTATGTCTTTAACAGCGACATCATTTTATGTTTTGCTGCCGACAGTTTAGGAGAAGGAGACTTACTCGGGACACGTTTTTTTCTTGATAATAGTATACAGCCCATACAGTACGGCGTATGTGTCGAAGGCTACCCTCTGGGACGCACAAGCTACTCTTCCATAGGCATGTTACGAGGCGAAATACATCATCGCGCCTCAGAGGAATTCGATTGGACGCGCTTTGGTACCAGCAATGCTATAGTTAATACCAATCATATAATAAACCGTATTTTGGAAATACCACTCCCTAACAGACCTCGTACCTCCATCATTTTTAACAAACTAAAAAGTGGAACTTCATTTAACATAGCACCTACAGAGTCCTCTCTACTTTTTGAAGTGCGTAGTCATTCAAACAGCATAGTCGATGAAATACAGCAGCAAATACAGGGTATAGTCTCGGAATCTGCCTCAGAATTCGGTGCAAGGGTTACCCTAAAAGAGGTTGCCCGCCGTAGTATAGGTGGTCTGTCTTACAGCCATCCGTTGGTACGTAAGCATTCTGAAATATTAAATTTTCTCTCACTAAGTCCTAGGGTCACTCCGAGTTTCTCGGATATTTCCGCGTTTATAGACAAGGGTATTCCTGCGCTTGCATTGGGCATTACACATTGCGATTACTATAATCAAGCCAATGAGCAAATGTACATAAGCCCCTGTTTTATAGGAATGGCGCAAGTACTACTCCTGCTCTCTGCGCTAGATGGAGAAACTCTGGTATGAATACGCTTTCGCAATGGCTTAAGGAACGCACTTTCCATCATTCGCAATTTCAAGATATAAAGAACCTTGTCAAACTTAAACAAGAGAAAAATCTCACCATATCATTGTGCATTCCTACCCTCAATGAAGAAAAGACCATAGGCAAAGAAATAATCATTTTCAATTCTGAATTACGTCAACGCTATCCACTTGTGGATGAAATTGCAGTCATAGACTCAGGGTCTGAAGATAAAACTTTAGAAGTTGCTAAGTCTTATGGTGCGGATACCTACCTTGCGGATGATATTTTACCGTCTTTGGAGAAAAAAAGGGGGAAGGGTGAAAATCTGTGGAAAGCCATATACCAACTAAAAGGAGATATAATCGTATACATCGATGCAGATATTAAGAACATTCATGCTCGTTTTGTCTACGCCCTTGTAGCACCGTTGTTGTTGTACGACGAGGTAAACTACGTCAAGGCATTTTATGACAGACCCCTTGCACTTTCCAATGATGTGCGACCTACGGGAGGAGGACGTGTTACAGAAATACTCATACGTCCCTTGTTCTCACTCTTTTATCCCGAATTGACTGGTATTATTCAGCCCTTAAGTGGGGAATATGCGGCACGACGTAGCGTCTTAGAGCAAATACCTTTCCCCATAGGCTATGGCGTAGAGACAGCACATATTATGGACATATACGCTCTTACCGTCAAACAAGGGGGTACTTCGGGTCTCTCCGCCTTTGCCCAGATAGACTTAGATATGCGTATACACAGAAACCAAAGTACACTCAACCTTGGCAAAATGGCCTTCGGTATTTTACAAACTTTCTTAGACCGCGCCTCCAAGGCCAAGGCACTGCGTATGATACAGGAATACTCAAATACGCTACGACAATTTCAAGCAAGCGGGCAGCAGTACGAAGCAGTCGAACACCACATCATAGAAGACGAAAGACCGCCCATGCAAACTATCAAAAAATATAGAGAAAAAAACAAAAAAGATTAATCTCAAAACAGTAGTTATTTCTCTTTTACATAACTATCTTGCTCATTGAAAAAATTTCAGTTTTTGAGCTATCGATATTGTATTTTTGAAAATTGGAAATATGCAATGATTATGAGCAATACACCTCCAATGAGTAGCAGATGTTCGTTGTAAAGGAGATTTGTAGAATATCCGAAAAAATGAAACCTATTATTCCTATATACTTTTGAAATTTTTATCATTGTAACAACAAACACAGCTATTGCCTGCAACATGTATAAAATCCAGATTATAAGACCAGCTTTTATAAACTGGTGCTTTCTAAAAAAAATGGAAGATACAAAAAAATAGCAAAACAATGTGCCTATAATACGAATGGAGTTTATGAAGCTACGAATAATGCTTTTTAAGAAGCAGGGGGCTACCTCTTCACTTATTACGCGATTATGGTCTATCCATGACTTAAAAATATGCGATCCTCCCACTATAAATTCGGCTAATGAGCAAATCAATATTTTTGAAATCACTATTATAGTTGAAACCACTAAAACATGCGTTACAAAATAAAATATTAAGATTGCACAGTATTTTTCAAGAGATGACACTGGAAACGTTAGGGCAAGCGATGAAGTTTTTCTATCATGAAAGAAGCAAAAACTCTTACTCACACATAGCAACGCCGCAATACTACAGATAATATCAAGCGCTCGCAAAACAAAAGATGGAACACTTATAAGCAAGGATAGCTTTACAGCGAAATTCCACAATGAAACACTGATTATAAACACCACAGCTATTACAAGATATTGCATGATGTCTCTAGCAAATCTTTGTAAAAAGAGCCCGCGTAGCAATAAAGCCATTCTTTTTACAGAAGTTATCGTTCTCATAAGCTCATCGACTCTCTAAAAATCTCCTTTTCATATGGCTGCAATATTTCAAATACAGCCGATGTATTTTCAATTGCTGCAAGAACAAAGAGTTCCAAATCCACAGGGTGATTCTCAACTCCCTTTTCACGTTTTATAAGCGACATGAACCCATCCAAATATGGTATGTGAAATATTGACTTCTCCTCCTCTACATTTTTCACTTCTTCCATTGAAAACACATCGTTTATAACATCAATGCGCGTATGTAAGAGGTATCGTCCTCTGTCTATGACAATGATGGCATCTATGATATCCTTCACATCTTTCAATTGATGCGTTGATATGAGTATACATTGTTCCTTATTCGTATACTTATGAATAATTTGTTTAAATAATACTTTTGCTAAAATATCGAGACCATTCGTTGGTTCATCGAATATAAGTAATTTTGCCCGAGTTGCAATGGCAAACGCAAAGATAAACTTTTTCTTTTGCCCCATGGACAAGTCTCCTAAAGACTTGTTTTGTGGACAACCCAATATTTCTTGGAGCTCTGCAAAGAGTGCACTATCGAAACGTGGGTAAAATGGAGCCCAGCACGTTTCATACGTCTTAGAGGTAATGTCAGGCACATCATATTCTTCTGGAATAAGCGCAATCTCCTGTAACATAAGTGGGTTTCGTTTTCTGCTTTCAAAACCATGCACTCGAACTACTCCTCGTCGAGGCATGAGTATCCCAGTAAGCAATCTAATAAGCGTTGTCTTACCCGAGCCATTCTTTCCCAAAAGACCATAAACCTTACTTCGATGGTGTGAGCAAATATCAAGAGAAAAATCTACAATCCCTTCATGAGACTTTTGATAAAAATATGCAGTATTTTTACAGTAAATCATACTATGGTAAGGTTTATATAGAATAATATCTTATAACAAATAACAAGATTATTTTACATAATAAAAATAACTCAATTCCATTCATATATGCAACACACCTTCTCCAAACATTGTAGCCTCTACCTGTGCCAGCATTGCCTTATATACACTGAACCTCGCTTACAAGTTCATATAGAAACTTTTGTCATAAATTTTTATAAAAAAAAGGCATTCCACTACGGGAATGCCTTTGCTAGTCATGGTTTTGTCTTTAAACTTTATTATAGGATATGACGCTACCTAAATTATGACTTTGATTTATGATTTTTTTTATCTAACGTTTTATATTTTACACCACCGATTACACTAGTAGGAAACATACTGTCGAGTTCTGATTTAGTGTATTTATTGTAAAATGTCTCGGAGATATAGACATCTGTTAAATTTGCGTTTTCAATAAAGGCGTTTTCCCCTATATTCGTATCATCTCCTAAAATCGTAATTTCAGTCAATGAATTTTCTCTAAACGCCCTAATACCAATGGATTTTACGCTCTTTGGTATAATAAGCTTTGTAATACCGTTCCTTAAAAATGCATCTCTCCCTATTATCTCAAGTTTTGAAATATGATCTGTAGTTCCGAATGTAACCGAGGGTATCTCGGTATTGTGTTTTGAATTTCCATTTCTGCTATTAGTCCATCGCTGGCCTTCAAAAGCATGATCGTTAATAATACGAACTGAAGCTGGTATAACTAAAGATTTTGTTATGTCGTTGCTCCCAAATGCCCAAGCTCCTATAACCTCAAGTTTTGAAGTACCATCGTTTGCTCCTTCAAACACAACTTCTGTAATCATGTTTTTTTCAAATCCATCATTTGCTATCTCTCGAACAGATTTTGGAATGGTAATTGTGCCTACCAGAGCCATCTTATCGAATGCTTCTTCACCAATGTACTCAAGCCCTTGAGGAAGCGTTAAGCTACTAATAGTCTGTTCCTTGAATGCTTGTGCCTCTATACGCTTTAGCTGTGATCTTCCATCGTTCGCTCCTTCAAACGTGAGAGAAGATATTGAGTTTGGTGCGTCTTGTTTTGAAAATACATATCGTCCTATCCTCTGAACCGTAAATGGTATGGTTACACTAGTGATTTTATTTCGAGCAAAGGCGTAATCTCCAATGTATTGCAGACCACTAGGAAGTGTCAACATTTTAACGTTGGAATCATAAAATGCATAATTGCTTATCTCTGTAAGCTTAGAGTCTGCTTCAAAAATAATACTTTCAATCGAAAAGATAGCATAAAATAAGTATGGTGCGAGGCGCGTATACTTACTAGGTATGGTAACTTCTTTGTTCTTTATATTTATAAGATTGTTATTTTTTACTTCACTTGAAGTCAGTGTAACGTGTACGGGACGTACAGGACCAGCAGGCTTAGGCTCAAGCTTATCACACCCTAATAAAAGGAATATGGAAATAATACTAGCTATATAAATTGAAATGGTTTTGTTTTTCATTAAAAAACTCCTTTGTAATGTATTTGATTTAGTATCATACTATAACTTAGAATAAAAATGATTAAAATACAATACATAATTACAATATTTCTTATATGTAATTTATAACACTGCACACTAACTATCCTTACAATAGAATATAGTAATTAAAACTGGATAGTGTGTATTCTTCCTTGCTGTGTATGTACACTGTACCTTCAAAGGTTTTTCACTCATCCGTAGACACCGTAAATACAGGCACTCTGCTCTTTGTACTGTGCGGTACATGCTAAGTTTTTGCAATGTTCATAACATGACCCCACACACATACCTACCGCCACATTCACGGCACTCTCACAGCGCAGCACGGTGTTGCAAAGGACATATGAGGAAAACCCTCGCCATGACAGCAGCTCTTCCTCACGCTTTGTGAGCCCGCGTTCCGCGCCCAGCGCAAAGATCCAGCGAAGCTTGTATGGCTCAAACGCAGAGGCAAGTTCAGAAAAAAAGGCTTTTTCGGCCTTATGAGAAAAATAAACCTTTCGGATTTGCTGTGTCACATCGGCATGGTCTCTCTCCACACATGTGAGTGCCTGCGCAAGAGAATAATGCACACTTAAGCGTGGTAGGGTATTTAAGCCCGCTGCCTGCATGGCCCCCTGCAGAGCAATGTAGTCTACCTTATGCCATAGCGAGGCTCTGAGATAGCTTTTTTCCGAGAGATCAGAGGCATACACCGCAATATGACTGATACCCATAGTACTCAATTCGCGAATAAGACGCGACATAACAGACGGACGCGGGTGCGCAAGCAACACGGTAATGCTGTAAGAACTTGCAAAGACGCCCCGTGCTTCCACTGCATAGTGGCAGACAAGCGCACCGGCCTCTTCTTTTCCAACATGCAGTGTACCCATGCTATGCCCAATGATACCTGCCCTTAAACACAAAGGAGTATGAGAATGTAGCAACACAGTGCGTATGTGCTTAACTCGATCGTCACATAGAGACAGACGAAGCGTATACGATGCGTGTTGCTCTTGAATACAAAAGTGTTCTATTTCGTGAGAGAAAAAAAGTATTCTATTCATAGCACCAAAGCACCCTACCCCGGAGGCCAACCCATCGACCTGCCCGCCAATATGTGCGCATGCAAATACTCGACAGTCTGTTTCGCATCCTTACCGTTATTCATTACAACGCGATAGCCTCCGCTCTCCAGATTCAAAAGACGTGCCGTCTTTACAATACCCTGCAAAAAACCTGCCGCTTGCTTTTCATTCAAAACACTGTCAATTTCTGCTATACGTGCTATTTTCTTCCTCGGAATAACCAACACATGTATGGGCGCTTGTGGATTCACGTCTTTAAACGCCACTACAAACTCATCTTTATATATAAATTCTACCGGAACCGTACCAGATAAAATTTTGTCGAATATTGTTTCTGTACTCATTGCTTGCCTCTTAATTTGTATTGTAGACTATTAAAAGTGTATTATTTCAATGCAAAAATAGAGACACATGTGCGCGTGGCAGAAGGTTGGTATGTGCTGTCATTTTGCATACCAGAGCGATACTCAGCTCCCGCAGCGGGTCAGTTTCTCTCACTTGCACTTGAACACTGCGCATTCCGAAAACCCTTTGCAATAAGCGACTACAAGAAAGAAACAAGGTTGTGCTCCATACTCTACGAAGTGCGCGGAGACGGTACGCGCAAGATGAGCAAAATGCGTAGCAAAGATACTATAAATGTCATGGGTTTTCATGGCAACACTTTTACCCTGCCTAGTAAGCACGCTCTTTTAGTCGGCGGTGGTATAGGCCTGGGACCGCTACTTTATTTTGAAAAAAAACTCTCTGAACAAAACATTCCTTCTACGTTGTATGCAGGTTTTAAGACCAAGACTCTCATTCCAAACGCACTTGTGCAAGACTGCCGTAAAGCTGTATTGTGTACAGATGACGGTAGTGTAGGTATACAGGGCACAGTTTTAGATGCACTTATGCAAGAAAAAGACACAGAACTACAACAAGCCACGCTGTACCTATGCGGTCCGCTTGGCATGCTAAAAGCTGTAGTGAGATACGCACAACAGCTGAGAATGCGCACCTTTGTCTCGCTTGAAGCTATGATGGCTTGCGCAACGGGCGCATGTATGGGCTGTGTAGTCCCAATACATACACAAAATATCAATCACATAAGTGTTTACAAGCGTGTATGCGTAGAAGGTCCTATTTTTAATGCAAAGGATGTACTATGGCAGAAGATGCCCAAAATCCAATGACACCAAGCATAGGTGGAAAAAGTCTCTCCTCGCCTATTATGGTGGCTTCGGGCACCTATGGTTATGGCGAAGAGTACCACTCACTGACAAACTACAAAAAACTTGGTGCATTAGTGTGCAAAACTATAACAATCGCGCCACGCGAAGGGAATGAACCGCCACGCCTCAAAGAGTTGGGTACAAGCTGCCTTAACAGCATAGGGCTTGCGAATATGGGGCTTGAAGGCTTTATAAAAAACAAGCTACCCTTGTTTGCTTCTTATGAATGCGCAGTCATTATAAACCTTGCTGGCAAAGATGCAGCAGAATATGCGCATATAGTGGAAGTACTAGAACAGGAAGAGAACGCTACCAACATATGGGGCTGGGAGCTCAATGTAAGTTGCCCCAACATATCTGGAGGAACTAATATAGGGTACAACCCAAGTCGTGTGGAGAACTTGGTCTCACATGTGCGCACCAAAACCAAAAAACCACTGCTTGTAAAGTTACCGCCGTCCATAGAAGCAATGGTGAAGATAGGGCAGGCTGCAGAGTCCGGGGGCGCAGATGCTATTACTGCTATTAACACCCTACCCGGCATGTGGTTTGATGAAAAAAGCTACAAGCCTTTTTTTACGCAGGGTAGTGCAGGTCTTGCCGGCGAGGCAATTCTACCACTGGCACTTTACCTTGTCCACACCCTTACACATGCACTCTCTATACCAGTAGTTGGCGTGGGTGGCATAAGTCACCCAAAACACGCTCTGCAATTTTTCACTGCAGGCGCACGGGCAGTGCAAGTGGGTTCTGCCAATTTCAAGACTCCTCTACTCTTTCAAGAATGCTACGATGCCTCTTCGCACTTTTTTGCCGAGAGGTGAACATAGCTACTTACAAAACATGTGTGAATTTACAATCAGAGTTGGGTATGATTCTATAGTTTACGAAACTTCGCAACCAACATATGACGCTCCTTACCCATGGGATGATCAAGTTTTGCAATATCCACTACCTCAATGAGAGTCTTAAGCATAATCAGCTCTTCATCTAGCTTGTTGCGCAAGCCTTTGTAAAGCAAGAGATAGGCATGCGGTGCTTTACTCTTTATCAGCTTTAGAAGTGGAAAAGTAAGTGGACGGAAAGCACGCGCTGTTACAATGTGTATTGTACCTTCAGGCTTCCATTCGCGCAGATCTTTGCATAGAACCTGCGCATGCAGGGGTACATTTAATTCGTGCTCTATGTGACACAAGGCTTTTTGCACAAAGTGTGCTTTTTTTTCTCTGCGCTCTAATAAACTCCATTGGCATGGATCTGGCACATGAGCAGCGCAAGCTAATGCAAGCGGTATTCCAGGCAGACCTGCGCCCGTGCCTATGTCTACACAATGTATTGGTACACAATGGATCATGTGTTTAGAAATGCGTGCAAGCGTGTGTATAAATACATGCATAGGTGCTAAACAATCGGCAAGATGTTCATCTATATCTTCATTCGGACCTATAAGGTTACACTGCACACGATGTTTTTCAAGGAGCGCCCTATACACACTCAAGCCATTGTGTAATTCTTCAAACAATTGATGATGCTGTTTAATATTTGAGTCAACGCGATCTGTGACTTACGATGCAGACTCGTTGTCCAAATGTCTATGCGCAATGTGGTGGCTATGATAGTCTTTGATTTTTTCTTTTTCTTCTGCTGCGGACTTTTTAAGTTTGTCCATCAAATTTTCTATGGACGGGTAGAGCTGTTCGTGGGTTACATGCAGATGAATGCGCGCACCGTGGTTAAAATGAATATCAACCTCTGCTTTGTATTCATTTTTTTCATGAATAATCCGTAATGTTCCATCGACAATTCTCTCATCCAAATAAGAAAGCTTTTCCAACTTCTCTCTAATAAATTCCATTGTCTTTTCACTCAAATGGCAGTGTACACCCTGAACGACAATTTGCTCTAACATGCATATCTCTCCTACATGATTATGATTATGTTCTCTATTATACTACTTTTGCCTATGACGCAAATGTACCGCATAACATGTTATCATGTTTAAAGAAATATTCTTCACACTTATTGAGTGGAGACTTTGGAGGTGATATCTTGTATAAAGATGCATTTATGCTTGGTTTTTTGATTCATGCAGGGCTGTTACTTAATGCGGTATATCAAAATGCATTTGTACTTTCACATGGACTATCAAACAAGTCGTTGTGGGGTATTGCTTCGGTCTTTATTCTCTCAGGCTTTGCTTCTGCATTCATGGGCGTTTATGGACTACACAGCATTATTGGTGAAAATGAAATATTTAAGAAGGTACTGGGGACTGCCGGCATATTTGTGTTGGTGTACCACGCATTGAGAGCATTTAAATCTGCAAAAACCTGCACACACCTCAGAAAGAGTGAAACTGCCAGCATTGTCATGGCATTAGCTATGGTGTGGCTTACACCTCATGTATACACAGACATGTTCACGATATCCAGCGTTGCAATAACGCGGCCTACCTCTGAGTACCCTGCAATAATAGTCGGCTTTGGCAGCATGGGTCTGTTGTGGTTTACCAGTCTGGCTTTATTTACCAAGACACTTTCGCACTGGTATAAAAACAACACAATACACTCTGCCATGCATTATGCATCGGCAATAATATTGACCTTGGCAGCCATAACTACACTAGTACACACTTTTTTTGAAAAGGCACACCATTGAAAAAAGAGCGACCATGAAGAAAATGGATACAGGGTTTCAAGAAAATATCTAAAAGCATAACACAATAACTCTATTTTTTGTTAGTGATGATTACCGTGCACTATCTTTGATTACATGACATGAAGAAAACTATCTGCGCATACTTAAACTTATATCGTGTGAATCTGTTGCATGAAATGAACTTTGAATATGTACAAGTATTGCACAAAAATATGCCTTGCCTCTTAAAACCGCCATAAAAGACGAAGGTGATGCACAAGACTGAATTGTAAGCCTTGCAGAGATACAGCCTTATTGAACATGCATACGATATACTAAAAAAGTAGTCATGACAAAGAAACTATGGAGCAAAGGGTATGATATGAACCCCAGTGTGGAAGCCTTTATAACAGGCAAGAACTACCTCTTGGATGCTGTGCTTGTAAAAGCGGACTGTGTGGCGAGTGTTGCGCACGCCAAAACATTACATAGATGCGGCGTGCTTAATACGCAGGACTGCGAAGCGCTCTGCGCTGCACTTATGGAAATCTTTTCTGAGGCAGAGAGAGGCACATTTGATATTGGTGCTGAAATGGAAGACTGCCACACAGCCATAGAATTGGTACTTACCCAGCGTTTGGGCGACATAGGCAAAAAGATACATATGGGACGTAGCCGCAATGATCAAGTGCAAGCAGCAATGCGTTTATATATGAAAGAGCACGCTTTAGACCTTGGCTGTAAAACTACTGAGTGCTTAAGGCTTCTTATGGAACGAGCAGAAAAGACAAAAACACTGCCTATGGTAGGGCGCACCCATCTTCAAACCGCCATGCCTTCGACTGTAGGACTCTATCTTGCATCCTATGCTGAGCAGCTTATAGACGACCTTGAGCACCTAAGCCTTGCGCTTGCCCATGTAGATCGTAGCCCTCTAGGTTCTGCGGCGGGATACGGCGTGCCGATTGCATTAGACCGCGCTTATACAGCCGAGCTTTTAGGCTTTAGCGAGGTGCAAAACAACGTTATAGCAGTGCAAAATAGCCGCGTACGTTTAGAATGCGAAGTTATAGACGCGCTTGGCTATGTGGCTATTACCATAAGTCGGTTTGCGGAAGATTTTATACTCTACACGTTACCCGAATTGGGGTATTTTTCGCTACCCCAGCAGCTATGTAGTGGTTCGAGTATTATGCCACAAAAGAAAAACCCCGATGTATTGGAGCTGCTACGCGCCTATGCGGCTACTTTTAACGGCTACAGTAGCACCTTACGCACGCTGACAAAGGGACTTTCCAGCGGGTATCAAGCAGACGTTCAGCTAAGCAAAGAACCCACCCTAGAAGGCATTCGTATGATGGGAATGATGCTTTCAGCCTTACAAGAGTTACTACGCGCTTTTGAAGTGCACGAAGAAACCTTGCTACACGCCTTTAGCCCGGAAATATACGCCACAGACGAGGCCTATCGGCTAGTGCGTGAACAGAAATTGCCTTTTCGGGAGGCTTATGTTAAGGCTGCGCAGAGTTACCATAAAGCGGCAACTCACTTCACCCCGCAAGGCGTCTTACTTTTGCGCACTTCGCAAGGCGCGCCGGGCTCACCTAACTTTGCCTATGCACTGTCTAAAATAAATCAGTTAGAGGATCAGTACCGTAAGAAGCAAAAGTGTATGTCCCAAACGCTTGCGGCACTTCTATGCCGCCGGTCATGCATCCTGCGCTAATTATGCATACCATATCTTAACTTGTATTATCACAATAAAAATATGGTGCATGAGAAAATAAACGAGTCAATACTTAGAACTAAATTCTTTTATGAAGAAAAAACAAAACAACACTATTTATTAAATAATAATCTGGGGCGGGAGGATTCGAACCTCCGAATACCAGGACCAAAACCTGGCGACTTAGTCCACTTGTCAACGCCCCATTAGCATAGTTTTTCTTTATAATAATTTAAGAACTGCCATACAGTCAACAACAGGGGATGCTTAAGACCAATAAAAGTAAAGTAAGGAGCTTACAATGACAAATGTAATAGTCATTATTTTATATTTTGTGTTACTTATATTTTTAGGGCTCTATTTTCGCCGTAAAAACAAAACCGCCAATGATTTTTTTTACGGCAGCGGAAATATTCCATGGCTTTGGGTTGGCGCCTCCGCATTTGTAAGTCAGTTTTCAGCTTATAGTTTCACCATTGTGGCAGGGCGTGCCTACACCGACGGCTACAGCGTCTTTATAACTTATTGGGCTAGTGCCGTGGCTTTTATACTAGCAGCGTTGTATTTTGCCCCCAAGTTACGCCAGTTGAATATTGCTAACCCAGTAGAAGCAGCACGCATGCGCTTCGGTAAGAAAAACGAAAAAATTTTGGCGATTCTTAATATTCCAAGTTATCTTATATTTCCAGGTATATGGCTAAACAGCCTTGCCGTCTTTGTAAGTGGAGCATTCAATGTGTCAACCTTCTGGACCATACTTATAATAGGCGTGGTTACACTGCTCATGAGCACGCTCGGAGGAAGCTGGAGCATCATATCGTCTGACTTTATCCAATGCATTATTATGTTTACCCTCGGATTAAGTGCAGCAGGATTTGCCTTTAACAAACTCGGCGGTGTTTCAGGGCTTCTAGAGTCTGTGCCTGCATCAAGTATAGTGCCAAACAACATGCAACTTGTCGTCTTTGTGGTGTGGGTTACCTACATGAGTATGCAAAAAACCATAAATACTAGTAGCGTCATGAACACCCTACGCTTTAATGCAGTACGCAGCTCTGAAGCTGCACGCAAAGCTGCTTTGACCGCAGCACTTATTTACACTGCTGGCTCTTTTATTTGGTTTGTACCTGCGTGGGCATCTTCCGTTCTCATTCCTAACATAGACGAACTCTACCCGCAACTTACCCGCCCTACTATGGCGGCCTATTTAGCATTCATACAAACCTTTATGCCAGCAGGAATACTGGGGCTCGTGGTAGCAGCGATGTTTTCAGCTACCATGTCTTCACTAGACTCAAGCCTTAACTGGTGTGCAGGCTTTATAACTAAAAGTTTTCATAGAAATGATCGACAACAAAGCCATAAAGAAATTCGTTTCGCACGTTTATATACCGCACTTTTTGGCATAATCGTCATACTCTTGGCACTCTACTACGAAAATCTGAAGAATACATCACTTTTTGATCTAACCTACAAACTCATAACTTACGTGTACCTCCCCATTGCTATTCCGATGCTGCTTATGATGTGGGTTAAGCGTACGCCTGATTGGATCCTGCCCTTTACCATAGTAGCTGGGTTTCTCTTCTCATTTCTTTTCACCACCTACGGACGCACACCTATAGGTAGCATGATAACAAAGCTTAGCAGTGTGCTTGGCGTTAACGAACTTAGCTCCCGTGACATTGGAACACTCACAACCTTTGCAGGACTCCTCGGACAGGTGCTTATAACTGGTGGGTGCTTTGTTATAAGTCAGCATCGTTTGTTCTTTAGAGGATACACAGAAGAACGAGAAAACGATGTAAAAGAATTCTACCGTAGATTACAAACCCCTATTGCAGAACCCGCAAAAATTGATGTACTCACACAAAAAAATATATCGCATATACACTTAGTGTCCCTACTCGTTGT
>JAOBBB020252386.1:0-11196 GCA_025331005.2 Zoanthus gigantus | reverse complement strand
TTTAATGTTTTAACGTTTTAGTTTTTAATAACCAATTAGATCATTCATTGATCCGACATCAGCAGAATTTTCGTTAACGGTTGCCCGCACTTTTTCGTAGACAGAGCTTTTTTATTAGCTGTGGTTACAATAGAGTCCATCTCGGGTTCTAACCAAGGTTAGCTGACTTGGCTTGGGTTAGCCTTGGGTTCAGGGTTACCCACGGTCATACATTTAGGAGCGGTTACACCAAAGAGAACTAACCGTGGTGAGGCATTTTTCTGTCATCATGAATTAAAAATTTGGATGGGAAAATTTTCGTAAACATGGCTCCCACAGACAGTGAACTAATTCTGTTTGTTTCGCATTTTCTGATACTATTCTCGCAATGGTTGACTGCAAGCTATATGCACTATTTATTTTTAGAAAGGGCTCGGCGAAGACGAATTCATTTTTGCCGTTTTGCAAACAACGGTCACGTAAACAACTTCCAGACAGTTCCAGACCATCCTGTCAGAGATCATTAAGTTTCCGTATTGTGATTGGTGGAGCCGGCTCGGTCTTCTTCTTATTCAAGCTTTTTACCTCGGGGACTGTCATGGCCAAGTCCTTTCGGCTTTTTGACGTAACCATAGAAATTATCCAAGGAAAATTTCACCACGGGTACAAATCAAAAATCGGTTACACTGAAAAATGGTCTTACACGAGGGTAACAAGTCACTTCCCCGAGGTTAAAAGCTCTAGTGTAACCACAGCTACTGTAACATATGGCCGTTTTTATACTAGAGGATGCATTATCCGTCTAGACGAACTTTGGCGAACTTTTGTAGTTTGTCTGGTTATACGTCTTTGGGGCAAAAGACGCATTATCTGTCCAGACCAAGTTTCGAATTCGTGTAGACGGATGCGTCTTGTGCCTGTCTTTATACTGAGGGACGCACATTACCAGACGCCTACAAAAGTTTGGCCAAGTTCGACCAGACTGATGATGCATCCCCTAGTAAAAAACGGCCAATATTCCGTTATGAATGAGTTCGTATTGCGGTTATAAGTGACTTTATTAAACCATCCTAGGAATGTAATCATACATTTATGTAGTTGCGAAAGAAAACGGCTGTCGAGCCCGTATAACGATACAACACTCTTTCTAACTGAGCCAGTATTCGGGGACATGTTAGTTTAATCAACTGGTCATTCTAATTGTCATTTCACGCCTTTCTGAGTTAATGTCATCCAGTCAAATTGCAAGATTTTATACCTAACAACCGGTTTTTATCGTGTTAGCTAGAGGGAAATCACGGAGAAATGAACACCATCACTGTACCCCAAGCCACAATTATCCTTGAAAAGACCGCTTAAAAACGAACTTTTGTTGGTTTTGTTAGCATATATAAGCGAATGCATTCTTGATGAGACAATTAATAATAATCTAATGGCTATGTGCCAAACCAGTTTTCTTGAATTTTGGCATCGAAATTTTCAATTTTTCCCGGGGAACTAAAAAAATATCTCTGCTTTACGCGAATATTGGCTTAAATTTCTGAAGTTTCAATTTTTTTTGTCTAAATATCACGAAGTGTAATTTAACAAATGTTTTCTCAATAAAATACACAGTATATCAACACAAATTGCTTGGTAAATATTGTTTAAACAACTTGACAGCTTTTCAGGCGATTTTTATTTTAAAGTGTGTGTCTTTTCTTGAAGAAATGGTTCGACAGTCAGCCAACAGGTTGCAAAAACATCACTGACACTGAGATTTGATTGAAAGAAAGAGAAGGTGAACACTCCAAATCTTCTCGATCGCCGTTTAATTGTTTTCAATGCTTGTTTATTATGATCTTACTTCCGCTGGAAAAAATATAATTCTAGGTGAATTAGAAGCCAAATATATTGTTTCTGTTTTGAAGTTTTATAAAAAATATTTTCTTAAGTTTATCACATAATGTTTGAAATTATAAGACACTTTTAAGGTATGCATGTACTATTAAGTAGAAAACTTGGGTAAACAGTTTTTTTTTTCTTACATAACTATTATATGTTATCATAAAAATTTAAACCGTCCTTTTGCATAAACAGCTTGTATTATCTAAACTCGACAGTTAAATTACCATTGTGTGATTTAAACGCACTCAAATATATAATCCGCTTAATAAGATAGACAGGTTCACGGCCAAAACTAATTCATTTTTATTTAAAAATTGCAAATTTCTAATGAGAGCCAAAGGTGTAAATTTTTGTAGTAAATACATTTTTATTATCGCTTCAATAAGTAAAGCACAAAAGTGGATACTTTTGAGCTTGGTGACAATTATACTTAGCTTTTGACACGAATTTCATTCGTATTTTGCAAATTCACATGTGTCAGTTACAAACTTGCCACAGCAACGGTTTCAAATGACTTCCAGATTTAAATAAAAGGCGCTTTTTAAGCGCTTGTGGCTACAGCAAGTGAACTTGGAATGCGAAAAAAATTTTTGTATATGACTGTGGGCAAAAAACTTGTAGTACTTTTCAATAAATGGTATTAAAATGCAATCAAATGTTAACGTGAAATTAGGAAATAATGTCAGTTGCGTTTTCTCAAAATTCTACCGAATTTTCTTCGCCTGAAGGCTCAGGAAATTTCAGTCTAAGAATTTCGACAACGCGCGCTTTGTCATCATTCGATTGCACATGCTAATTTAATAAAAGATGCTCTTAAGCTCTTGTGGCTACTCCAAGTAGACATGGAATGTGGAGACATTTATAGTAAATCTATAGTTAAAAGAACCGTGTACATCTATAGTTAAAAGAACCGTGTACATCTAGTTTAGAACGTTATAAAAACTTATATTTGGGCTTTTTACCCAGTGTTGCAAGCTGATGTTTGTTAGCTTCTAACACTGACAATTAGTTTCTGCGAGCTTTCTCTAGTCCTTGGTGATTTGGCTGGCTTCCTAATGTAGTGTTATGGACTCACTTACTGGGCAACGATGTAGAGCTATGTAGGGACTATCGACGCAGTAGGAGAATTTTTTTTTATTTTACAAATTAGAAGATGCAAACAATTGAGATTACCGTTTGTTTAGGTTAAAACTTACAAGGTTCCACTTCACTCCTTATTATTCAGGTACTCAGAGTCTACCAGAACACTAAATCGTCTCTTTGATCCTGATAAGTACGACAAAAGACTTCGACCATTTTTAAAAGGTACGCAGTTAGAAAAACTTTTTGTACTGGTAAAAACGTAACTCTGTATCATTTATGTGGACCAAAAATTGTTCATTTAGCTAAATAGAAAGGGTGTTTTTTTCATAAATGCACCCAGAAAATAACACAAATGGTATAGAAGGTTTTGCCAGTAGTATATACCCCCACCCAATCAATTCAGGAATTTGAAATATCCAAACATTTGCATTTTAAAACGCGCAAAATAAACTCTTACGAGAAGAGTTAAGCCTGGCTCATGCTTGCGACATAATGTCATTAGGACATGAACATATGGCACATTCATGCCTTTGGGGATGTAGAATAACGACATCAAATACTTTGTATAAGACCCAGAAATTTCAATTTTATGAAGAGAAGGAAGGAAGGTAACCAAAAAATGCTCGTTTTCCTCAAAAATTTAAGGGTACGAAGTATACCTTATTTTATCTAACCACCTAGTGCTCGGTTGCGCGTAAGATCTAAATGTTTTTCCGCCATCGCGTTCTATTAAGTGCCACTACCCTAGCTTAATTCCTTCCAAGATGTCAAGCCTATCTCCGCTCTCGCTTTCTCTAGCGAACCGTCTCCATGTTTTTTTGGGTCTGCCCATTTTCTTCTACCACTAAATGGCCATGTCAGTGCAGTTACGCAGTGGTGCTGTTGCGGCATCCCAAGGACGTGCACGAAAAACTTCTACTTTCTTCTCCGGACTTCCGACCTTATTAGCACCGATCCCGTCTTTTGATTCACGGTAATTCATTATGGCCAGAAGATGCCTAAGCTCCTTATTGGACATTGGTACTGGAAGGAGTCAAGCTTCTCGTAGTATTTTACAATGGTCTTACAAGTCTCATGCACTCACATACAAAAGTTCAGGTTTTACGAGGGTGTTGAAAAAGTTGATCTTCGTTGCCTTGCTGAATTGATTGGAGCCCCATACGTTCTTTAACTTCCTGAACGCTGCTTTGGCTTTGCTACGCCTGCTTTTCATGTCCCTGTCCGCATCTGCATCAGTGCTTACAACGGCTTCAAGATAGGCAAAACTGTTGGTTTCTTCAATGGTTTTGTCCTATTTGGAACTTGTTTGACTCTCTGCTTTTGCTGTTCATTTTCAGTACCCGAGTTTTTAATTTGGTAATATTGAGTATTATTTTCTGGAGTGTCTTAGTTAATTTGTCCGTCTTTATTTTTATTTGGCTGTATTTGGTCGAAATAAGTGCGATATTATCGGCAAAGTCGAAGTCCTTTATTTGGCTGGTAAGTTTCCATCTGATTCCAGTGCTGGCTTAACTAGTTGTTTCATGCATTATCCAATCGATAGCAAGAAGGAATACAAAGTCTTTAAACCAATCAGATGTCTGGTCCCCACGAGAGCTACACATTCGCATTCCTGGTAAAGGATTTGGATTATTCTCATGATCTTCCCTGGCATACCGCTTCATGATCTCCCAGAGGCTGTCCCTTTGTAGCTAATCAAACTTCATTGATTTTGAGAAAGAGTTTAAGACCAGGGAGGCTTGCCGCATCTATTTCCTTCTTCATCCGCTCCACAATTATTCTACCTAAGACTTTTTGCAATTATTAGGAGTGTTATCCTTGCCCATTTGTTTAATATCTTAAGCTCCTTTGTTGGGAAACTTGATAATTAGTCCTCTCCACCATGCACCCCAAATGAACTTGTTCTTCTTCACACATCACTTTGATTATTTCATGTAGCATTTGAGTAAATAGTTCTCGATCTACATTAAGCAGCTCTGTTGACGATGTTTTCAAAACAGCCTGCTTTTCCATCTGATACTCTGTCTGACTTCTTCTTCACTAATGGGCTCTGTGCTAATTTCATCGATTTCCGGGATGGCATCAATATCTATCGTTGTAGAGTCCCATGTCCGTGGCTTTCTAAGCATCATCCCAGGTTGCTAAGCCATTATCACTTGTCAGCTCTAAGTTTTTTTAAAATCTTTTGTCTTTTTCCTTATATTTTATTTGAAGTTGGTTTTGTATTAACAAAATTGTAAAAGTTGGCTCGTATGAGGCAGTTTCTACTGTAAATTTAAAAAACTTTAAAACACTAAGCTTTCGCCGTCATGCAACGGCTTTATCAGAGTGAAATGAGAAAAGTATGCAAATATCGGTATATAAATATGTAAATACGAAGGTATAGAGAGCAAGCGTGCTGCAAGTTGATAAAGGAACAAAGTAAAATATATAATGAAAAGCTCCGACAGAATAATGGATTGTAAAAAGACTAACAATAGGTGGATAACAAGATTTTAAAAACAGACATACTAAAAGGATAAAATGTAAATGAAAATAAAATGCTAATATTCTAGAGTATTAGAACAAAAGGTTGTCCATCTCGCATTTTTTTCTCTGGAGTTTATTGATGGTTTCATAGTCTTTAAGTGATTAATTAATTTGAAGTTTTCATTATCAAAAATGCCAAATAGAATCATAGTTTCGCTTAAAAGCTCGATATTTATTTGAAAAGTATTTAGCCATTGTATAACATCTTTCCAGAATATCGTAGAATAAGAACAATTGAGCATTAAATGTTCAATTGTTTCATCAAATTCATTGCAGAAAGTGCATTTGCTCGTGTCTACAAGGTTCATTTTGAATAGCATTTTGTTTGTATATAAAATACGGTGCAAATAGCGAGGTGTTGGCGGGCATGGTTGGTGAAGCTATAAGATCTCTGCTTTCTGACCACAAGGTCCCCAGTTTCATCCCCAGCTCTGCCGAGATTTTAATATTAGTGCGACCTTCCTTTCTGCCAAAGCTAACTTAGCTTTCCATCCTGCCAGGGTAGCTAAATGAGTACAGGTATCTGCTGGGAGCTAACTTAGCTTTCCATCCTACCAGGGTAGCTAAATGAGTACAGGTATCTGCTGGGAGCTAACTTGCGATGGATTAGTGTCCCATCCATCGAGAGTCACTCTCATCCGCTTAACACTACAGAAACCGTAAATAAGTACTGGCTCCATGGGCCACCTGTGTCATAAAGGACTTAGCTTAGATAGGCAAATAGCAGGTAAGATGGCAGTGACTGTCTGACTGACGTAACTAGAGTCATCCATATCAAGTTGAAATAGGTGAGATAAAGTGTGACAATGATGGAAATTCAATGATCAAAACAAATCGCTTGGAGTGAACTATATAAATAGAATTATCAAATTTGAGCTGCTGATGTAGACAGGAGTTGAGGAAAACTCTTATTTGAGCTTAATACCCTTGGACAGCGAAGGCTCTCTTTAATGACATTTTTAGATCCATGAAACATGTGTCTTTGATTTGTGTAGTCTATGAGGTAATACCTTTGGCAAGCTTGATGGTGTCAAACACTCGATCTTTATTGGCTTCTACTTCAGCTTCAAATGCTTGATGTTTCTGAAACTTAGACTAGAAACGAATGACAAGCAAATCAGCTTAGGTTTACCTCCTGAAAAATGATGAATATATGATTTGCGTTTCCTGTTTTTTTTTCCAATAATAAAATGAGGAAATGCAAGAAATGATTGGTGATTTAGCCTAAAACCAAATCATACCTGCAGATTAGTTGGGTCCTTGTATGACTCATCTAGGACAGTCTGGCACTTTTCACTTATCCAAGCTGGAAATAAGGAATAATATGTTGTCAGTTAAAGAAAAATACCTTCTGATCACTCAAAGTGTAATAGGCTCTTTGCAGGTGTGGGTCACGTGACCACAGCTACCTTAAATCAGGTATCACAAAATTGTATCCAGAAACGGAAAGAGCAGGTTGATATTGGTAAAATGGCAACATTTCAGCTATTGACTTCAAATATGTGAAAAATGGAAAGCAACAGAAAATAGGTTATTTTCTAAGGATTGCAAACTTGCTCTCCAGTACCAACTTCCCATAAGTTTCCTTAGAAAGGAAAAGGTGGGTATGGTCACGCTACTGCTAACTGCAAAGAGCCTATTGACCTTAAATGTAGAATATGTTTACCTTCAATATCTTCGGCATCCCTACTAAACTGCTGGATGGTCTTTGATTCACCAAGTCGTGAACGACGCTCAACAAGAGCAGCTTTTAATGTTGCCCACCTGGAATACAAAAACAATTTAACGCAAAATTACTGAGTTCTTCCTGTATTTGTTATCCTCCTAAACATCAAAGATGTGCATGATCTGTCTTAGGGCCCAAATCTTTGTACGGAGAGAAGAAACTGAATGAAATGATCTTTCTCTTAACCTCAGCTCAACTTAACATTTTTCTTCCATCAAACATTTTGAATTCTGAGCCATAAAAAGCCACAAGAAAGTGTCTATCTGTGGATTAAAGTATATATATGAAAGCATTTATGATACATTCTCTCTCAAACGTTTAAGCTATCATTTGAATACAAATTGTTATGTTTGAAGTAATAAAGTTTTATCACTGGTCAAATAAGGCTTAGAAACTAATGCTTAAACAACTTCCGTAAATGCGTAACACTTATTAGATGCAGTTGGAAAGACTAGTTTGTTAGTCGTGTTGAATCTTGCCGTCTTGAACGGCGTCCACTGTCTTTATCTTTATCTTTATCCAAATTAATTGCCAACAGCGCGTAGGCTAATACATGGCAATGGCAATAAGTATAAGTATTTCCACTTGACCGTAGTTGATGCATTGTGTGCTTGTACAGTGCCGCTCAAAAAAAGGTGCACATTTATCACGATCAAATTGAAAGCAGACCGCAATCAGTGTCACAGGTTTGCTGGCGATCTGCTCGCACCGTGCTCGATGATGGTCGTGACCAGTTATCGTGAGCAGCTATCGTGAGCAGTTATCGTGAGCGGTTATCGTGGGCATCCTTGTAATCACAACCAACATTTTAATAAAGCACACTAGCTCAAATAGGTTCTTCAAGCATTGACAAACATTTTGCCAAATGTTTGCAGCAATCACCGCACTCTTGCCTAAATAAAATAATCAACATGGCGTTGTTGATTGCTAGATAATTCTGATATGATATTCAGTTTCGTATTCAAACTTTGCACTTTTCGTTACTTAGCAAATACGATTTTTTACAAAAATTTTAAGCTTTGGACATTTTAATCGTTTGAAAATATACAGGAAACAAAAACATCCACCAAGCTGTATCTCAAATCTAGCTTAAACAGCAGCTACGCTGTATGTCAACAACCTGTCTTGGCCTTATAAGCCCTTGCAGCAAAGCATGGTCAACATACAGGTTTAGATTCCACTCAAGAAAATAAAGTTCAGTAAAGGCTTATTGAGCGTGGGATAACTTTAAAAACTGAAATTTCTTAAATACCCACGATGATAATTCATAACGTCATTGTTAACATCGCAGTACAAACTCTGTCCCTATAATCGTTCAAGATAACCACCAGTACAAATAACACATGGGTGGAATTTCAGTAAAAGATTTTTGAGTGTGGGACTTAACTTTGAAAACTGAAATTTCTTAAATACCCGCGACGATCATTCATAACGTCATTGTTTACATCGCGGTACAAACTCTGTCCCCACAATCTTTCAAGATATGCACCAGTATAAATAACACATGGGCGCTAAAACTAAATATCTACAGTCGTAGGTGCAATACCTAGCCAAAACAGCTGCGATCCTCTCAGCAATGGCTGGAGAGTCATAGTGGTCATTGTCAATGAGTTTGTCCGACTTTTGTTTCAGGGCACCGATTTTGTCCTCCTGTTTGGCGAGAGCTTTGGTGAAGTCCTCATGCTTCTTGATAAGTGCTTCGGCTCCCTCCACAGCACCGCCATCAACCTCACTCTGCAAGACAGCTTCCCTTGTAGCCATCCACTGCTCGGCTTGCTCTGCACCACGGTTGAACAACTGGAACAGCAGAATAGATGTTATTTACAATACTCGACTGGATGGTGCATGTACTCAAAGGTAAACTTTTATGCAACAGTATGAAGCCCAAAAGACAAAATTAATTTTTGGCATTTTCTGCTTTTATTTTTAATCACTATTCAGTAGATCACTATAATTGGTCTGTCCCTAAACACAGTATACAAATAATGTTAATCATGTTGAGTTAAAGGGTGGAATACAAATATTTGTTGTTACATTACATGCAGTACAAGTGAAAAATACTTAATTTGTTCTGATTTAACTTAAGAGGTGATAATTAGCAATGTAAATATAACTTTTCACCTTCAAGCAGCCTATAGCTAAGAGAAACAAAACGGCTTCTCATTTTGCTTCAATTTCAGAATAAAAGAAATTATTAGAAAAAATGAGAAAGGTGTCCAAAGAACATAAATATGGCAACAAATTTTGGTTTTATTAATAGTATCAGTGGTAAGATATTTATCTTTGTAACAGTCTGGTCAGACAGTTTTGCATGTGAGTTTCTTGCAAAGTTTTTCACTGATATTTGTAGCTACAATGACTTAATTTTTACAGCTTTTTTAATGTAAAATGTTGATATACTACTACAACAATTGCCTTTTTATATAATTTCACAAGGGAAATAATATTTTTCAACAAGAATGGTCAAAATATGACCAGGTGAGCTTACCTATAGGGCTAAAAATTCACAAGGTCATATTTTGATCAATCAAGTTTGTCAGGTTTCACCAGGTATGCTACATATAGGTGGCTTAATTATAACAATGTACAGAAAATTATTGGTTAATGAAACACAAACTGATCCTCTGCTTCAGCTTAAGAAATGCAAAAATATTGTCATTTGGAAGATGGGAGAAGGGTCTCTTGAACCTTGCCTGTTAAACTCTTCTGTTTAAGACACCAACAGAACTTTCTCAGTATGAATTCTGAACACTCAAAGTAAAACAATATTTTTTTAATTAACCATAATTATTGGTCTTATCCATGGCCATGCAATATATAGTGACCCTGCACACCATCTGATGTCCCGTGGCTCAGTGGATTGAACGTTAGGGCATGGGTTCGACTTCCAACTGGAGCTTAGATTTTTTTCTGGGTCTTCTCCACGTATAAATGTGATTATACCTTTTATGTATTTGTTTGCAAGAAAAGCACGTAAGTGACCAGTTATACGCTGCTAGAATGCAGATGTTTTGAAGTTTTTTTTTTTTTTTAAATCCCCAGATTTCTCCATCCAGAAATACCAGGGTTTTTTAATGTTTTTTTCTATTTATGTTATTAGTACACAGAAATACATTTAGTTTTCATGTACGTTAGTCATTACTGGATTGAATATAACCGTTCTTGGTAGGTAGCAGGCTTTTCTCTGCACAATCAAGTCGCGCAATCTTGTGGGCGGCATTACTATCAAATTTCTAACATTCTCGTCCCAGAGCCTATCGTTTTTTCTTAGCGCGCCGCCGGATTGGGCCCTGGGGACGAGAATTTTTTCTAACGTTTGCTTCACAGCCTCTCCCCTCTTCCCACTGTATGCTTATCGCTTTAAATAGCTTTTTAATACCTTGTGTGTTTATCTGTTCACCGTTTAATTTGTACTTCTAAACGTTCTTCTTACGCGATAGCGACATTGTCGTAAAATTAAACTGATTTTAGTTTTTATTGAAGTGTTCAGAATACACTTTTTTTTTATTTAAAAGATCCAGTAAAATTTTCCTCAGGCTCAATTAATGTTTTTATTTTTTTCGTCAATTTTAGGCTTAAAATGTTCAAATTTAACTAAAACTCATACATTATGACTGTAATTTCAATTATACATTTAGTAATCGCTGTAGTACAATTTTGAAGAAGAAACGACAATACATGTATATTGTACAGCACAGTATTTGGTACATTTGGAGATTATTTGTATTAAAAAAAGTGAAAGTGAGTGTGTTTGCTACGTTCACCATTGTTATTAAAGTGTTTTTTCTAACATTGTCATTTCAGCCTCTGATTTTTCTTAATTTGTTCTTATTTTTCAAGCGATTTGAGCCTCAATGTTCTTATTAAGTTTGTTCTTATTAACCCTTTCAGTGCCAGTCAGTTATCAACAACCACCTTCTCCTTATATAACACATACAAAATATGACATTTGGTGATGAGAAAATGAGAGTTGATCAAACAAAGCCAACTAC
>JAOBBB020252300.1:0-11197 GCA_025331005.2 Zoanthus gigantus | reverse complement strand
CCCCCACTCTCATATGCCCTCACTCCATCTAATAAGCTCCCTCTCTAATAAGCCCCCACTCTCTCTAATAAGCCCCCACTCTCTCTAATATGTCCCCACTCTCTCTAATAAGCCCCCACTCTCTCTAATAAGCCCCCACTCTCTCTAATATGTCCCTGCTCTCTCTAATAAGCTCCTTCTCTAGAGTATACCCTGCCCACACTCTTTAATAAGCCCCCACTATCTCTAAAAAGCTCCCTCTCTAATATGTCCCTGCTCTCACTCTAATAATTAAGCTCCTTCTCTAGTATGCCCTGCCCACACTCTCTAACGAACCCCCACAATCTCTAAGCTCCCTCTTTAATATGTCCTGCCCCCACTCTCTCTAACATACCCCACTCACAAATATTCCACCACTCTCTCTAATAAGCCCCCACTCTCATATGCCCCCAATCTTTCTAATAAGCTCCCTCTCTAATAAACCCCTACTATCTCTAATAAGCTCCTCCTCTAGTATACCCTGCCCCCACTCTTTAATAAACACCCACTATCTCTAAGCTCCCTCTCTAATATGCCTCCACTCTTTCCAATAAGCTCCCTCTCTAATAAACTAAGCTCCCTCTTTAATAAACTAAGCTCCTTCTTTCAACACTAAACTCCCTCTCTAATAAACTAAGCTCCCTCTTTAATAAGCTAAGCTCCACCTTTAATAAACTAAGCTCCCCCTTTAATAAACTAATCTCCCTCTTGAATAAACTAAGCTCCCTCTTGAATAAACTAAGCTCCCTCTCTAATTAACTAAGCTCCCTCTCTAATAAACTAAGCTACCTCTCTAATAAACTAAGCTCCCTCTCTAATTAATTAAGCTCCCTTTTTAATAAACTAAGCTCCCTCTTTAATAAACTAAGCTCCCTCTTTAATGCCAGTTTTAAACCTCTTGACATTCTGTTGCAGATTGTTTTACCTTGAAGAATTTCCAAAGTTTCTTTGTCTGCATGACTTTCATTAACTTGGGCTCTGTCTGTAACTTTATGTTTTTCTTCATGACTCAACTCTAACTTTTTGTCACTGAGCTGCTTTCGTACTCCTCTGGGAACTAAGCACTGCAATTCTTTCAGCAGCTGGTTTCTGAGTGCACTCAAGACAGAAGATGATGAAGACTTCTGTATGTGGAGCATATTATCCTTTTAGACTATTACCAATTGAAAATAATATTCAGGGAGGTACAGTACCTAAGGGGGTCCCAGGGGATATTAACCCTCCCCCCTTTTTTTTGTACATTTTTGGACACCTTTTTTACTACTGGGTTCTGCTGATTTTGCAATACACAACTCAGAAGATACAGTGTAGGCCTTTATTTTTCCTCAAAAACAGTTCTGCAAAAATTATAGTAAAAAGAAAAAACAATCGGGTGCCCCTGATATTAAATGTTACATACAAAAGGTTGTTTAAAATATTAGAATATCTATCATTGTCCCTAAGTGTAGAGCAATATTGTTCAGCAATTGTAAACTATTACCAAATATTTTATAATTATTATTAATTATCATAAACTAAATCCTTTATAAACTTAAGAGGCCCATGAAGCAAGCACTTATCTCCAGTTTCTGTAGTGTATAGCAGATCAGAGTCTTTGGCTACCCCTGGTAGGGACACTAATTCATTGCAGTTTAACTCCCAGTAGACACTGATACTCATTTACCTACCCCAGAAGGATATCTAGAAAGCTGAGTTAGCTTAAGCAGAAAAGAAGGTTGCACAAATATTAAAATCTCGGCAGACCTAGGATCAAAATGGGAACCTTGTTATAAACTTATATTAAAATGAAGCTCAACTACATTATTGCTCAGTTTTCAATCTGCCAACTTTTCCTGGGAATACAGGTATTATTGAGGATCAGACAGAGGTACATGAAGACTAAGTTTACTTGGCAACTTCATCTTTAAGGTCGAACTGTTTTTAAATGAAATGGCTGGCACAACAGAGGAACTCAACAAAGAAGCAGAGGTCACTGAAACATTGATTAAAAGGGCTTTGGTGACACAACCTTGCTCCCGATACTTTTACTTCAAAAATCGCTGATCTTAAACAGTTTAAGTTACTTTACACATTAATGGATTTAATGTGTCAATCAAGGCTGCAAAAACACAGATTTTTCAACCAAGCATGAGAAATATGTAATTGAAGGGTCTAGTGCAAAAACAGCATAAGTGACTTTTGATGAAGTTTTCAATTCTCACTAGATAATCCCTATTATCTCTTCATAACTTTTGTGAGAATTAAGCATTCCATACAAAGTCACACTGTTTTTGCACTACACAAAAATGATATATGTAAAATTTGATCAAGTTCTAATCTCTCCCTACATTATGCTTATTATCTCTTCATAACTCTTGGGAGAATTTAGCATTTGATACAAAGTCACTTACGTTGTTTTTGCACTAGACTTCAGCCTGAATCAGTACGTTGATTGACCGCACAGCACAGTGATTGTTACAGTGTTCTCTGTATCTGTTGTACGTGTATTTGACTTGTCTTTGTCAATGTATGTTGTTCAGTAGTATTAAAGAAAAAATAAACATTTATCAGAAAAATTGGTATATATGCCCCGAGCGGGAATCGAACCCACGTCTCCCTGTATTCATATATACCAATTTTACTGATAAATGTTAATTCTTTCTTTAATACTACTGAAAAACATACATTGGTATATGTTTGTATATAGGCTTCGAGCTGCTTGTTGTTGTTTCACATATGCTTCACATATGATATTATTCAGTGGATCTGAGCCTAATGTCGAAGTCGAAACACACTCCAGTAGTATGAGGCCGCATTTGCGTTTCAGAAAAACTTGGGCCCAAGAATCCTCACGCGTTAACCAACTTAACTAATCAAACTGCTACGTTGCCAGCGTAGTGGTCCCTGATGTTGTAGTGGTTAGCACTCCTGACTATATAGAATACAGGGAGACGTGGGTTCGATTCCCGCTAGGGGTATATATACCAATTTTTCTGATAAATGTTTATTCTTAAGAATATTAGTATTTACCAAAGCAATTACTTTTTCTTTTTCGTGCACGACTATTTAGCCCCAAATAAGAACAAGTTTTAATTTATAAAAACGTTTTTAAAAGAACAGCAAGACTCGATTACTCTGAGGTTAAATTTTACAGTAGTTTGAATGATATTAGCAACTGGGCAATTGAGGTATGCGCGTGTCGTGCAGTCTGAGATTTCGCGCGCTTTTTGGTAAGGGCGCGACGAAACATTTTAGAGGAAATTTGTCCGGGACTGAAGTAAGATTACAAGTACGCATTAATGTAAGATTACACAATTTTGTTTCCATGCATTCAATCAGTTAAGATTTTTAGCAATTATATAGATAATTTTTCATTCGTATTATCATTAACATATTACTGTTTATCGATAAAAACAATTTGGAAAGGTTTTATTTACAAATGCAAGTTAGTCCGGCTCAACATCACTTCAGTTCACTTGAAAACCAAAGTTGAATGGTACTTTTTACAGAATGGTTTCAAATACAGAGAGAGTTTGCAACTCAATTTAAAAAAATGTTGCCACAAGAACTAAGAAAATGTCTTCAGAAATTTTATCTGTCAGCGAGGAAACGAGATAGCAATTTTTTCAACAAAAATTCCCTTACCTAACGTTTTGGGCGGCTTGTTGTTTCAGTCTATTGCGCACGGCAAAATATTGCAATCGTTGCTGGAATATATGAATCGAATGAAATTCAATTTTGTTTGTGGTGTATATTATCTTACTGTTTTAGTGAGGGGATAATAGACCATTTCACAGTTCCTGAAAGGTAACCAAGCTTCTACATGAAATCGAGACGAAGGTTGACCTCGCACATGCACAGTTTATTAGAGTAGTGGAAATAATAGACGTGCTAATAAGTTTCTTTCTTATTATAATTATTTCCACTTCTCTAACTGTCAACCTTCGCCTCGTTTCATGTAGAGGCTTAGTTACCTTTCAGGAACTGTGAAATGGTCTATTGTTAAAAAACTATTAGTTGATTTTGAGGCGGAAGTCAAAGTAACAGGAAGCGCGCGTGTGCTAAAAATACAAAATAGGTTTACATTGTATCGTTTCTTTGAAAATAAACTGAATTTTTATCCTATTATTTTGGTAAATACTAAAACAACTATCCTCCTTAGGGTTGGAACCTAGCGCTAGATTTCGGTATATACCCACCATTATTCACCTCCCCTTTGAAGGATAGTTGTTAGTTATTAGCAATCTACTAAAATAATTGTTGAAACAACTTTTAAAATGTCTCTTACTTTTTTATTAGAGTTCATTGGAAATCTTCTTATAGATTACAACTTCCGGTTTACTGGCTTTTTCTTTAGATAATTTTCAAGAAAATCCATAATCAAATTTTGACCATGTGCGGCCTGTTTTGAATTCAATGTTTTCTAAAGCTATTGCGACAGAATGAATATTTTTTTGAAAAAAAGGAAGCGAGAGTTGGCCAGCTAATGCAACAAGGATTAAAATTTTTGTTTGGATGCAAGTAATCAGTTATTGGGAACTTACTCTTTTGCATCATCAATGATTGTATTTTCCTTTACACAGCTTTGCAAAGAAAAATTCCGGCCCGCTTGTTCACCGTCAAAATGGCTCAGAGACATTGTTATTTGAATTGTTTTCTTTAAAACAATATTGACCATAATGTGAGTCAGAGATATATAGCTATTCCTAACTCGTAGTTTAGATTATTCAAAGTTGAAAATTTAAAATTCATCTTCAGGACCAACTCAAAGAAACTTGCTCTTTCGATCCCCTTGTCTAAATTATGTGATATCTTAAAGCTACACGCTTTTTTTATAAAAACAACTTTATAAGAACAATGAGGCTCAGATTGGCTGAAAGTTAAGAACAATTTAAGAACAAGCCCAGGCTGAGGCTGAAAAAAAAGTGAAAATGTTTCTAGTTGAGGCTTTACTGAACTAGGCTTGTAATTTAATGTGCACATTAAAAAGACAGAAGCATCGTTTCCCATTTATTATTATATCTACTATTGTCTCTAATGATACACGTATTCATGGACAAAATGCACAGTGGTTTGGTAATTATAGATAAATGTACAGAGACATTACATATAAGAATTCTGTCCTCACACCGCCTGCCTAGACTAGCTCTGCTATTTGCAGGCGGTGTGATAACTGTCACATGTGATAAAAATAATAAAGTTGAAATTGAAGTTTGAAGACAGCAACCCAAAATATAGACGTTCGGCTTTGTTTTTCAATGCCTTGTCTTTTTATAACTCAGTGAAGCTTTTGGGAACGGTTCAGAACTTTTGAAACTCTTTAATCAGCAATATTTAACAAACACTCTTTATTTCAACTAAGTAACTTTTATTTTTTCCAGAAATATCTTAATTAATAACTTTTTACCTCTAGCTAAAAATTAAAACAAAATGATAATTTAATATACATTCGAAGGTATAACTTTTATTTTATTCAGACCTGATTTGACAGCAATCTATCTCCTGTTTTTAATCTTGGCAGTTTCACCTGTAAATAAACTTGTCTAGTTATTTAGTTCAAAAGCGTTTTTTACAGTATATTGTTTTTAAAAAACAGAATAATAAATTTTTTTAGTTGTTTGTAACTAGTACTAAGATTTTAGGTGAAATGATATCAGTGTTATAACAAGAGTTTTACTTTTGCCTGTAGGCAAGTATTTCAAAACAAAATGCAAATAAAAGAAAAAAGGCGGCTGTCAGATAAAGTTATTTTTAAGTTAACTAATAATGATAATTGCTCCTACTTGAATGACAGACAAGCATTTTTAACGAGGCGAAGACATATTGTTTACTCGCCAGTAAAACTATACTTGCAAAATGAAGCGATTGATCATATATTCGTTATTAGGAAATTTCCAATGACTCAAATCTTTTTCCGGGCTCGTTTTGGAAATTTCAAGTAATTTCTATCGCAAAATCTGCGACAAGTTTTCTTTTACAAAACTAGAAAAGCGACGTCGAACTGCTTCAGTCCGTCAGCTAGTTCAAAAGCTAGAACAATTCATATTTCTTCTTTTTAAAGCAAATATGAAACAAAATGAATTGTTTCAAAAATTAGAATATTGATCATTTCTACTTCAAAAGGGAAGCAAAATGTGTTCAACTGGTTCAAAAGTTAAATTTTTTGTTATGTTGTTTAAAATGTTTAAAAATAAGCAATTTTACTTCCTTGCTACCGTCATAAAACTGGGAATTATATTAGTGCTTAAAAATAATATAGAAAATTTTTGTTTTTTCCCGTTTTTAGAACATCCACTTGCTAAGTTATGACATCAAAAAAGTAAATACTGCGATTTGTGTTTTATATTCTTACTCTCAGTTCGTGATCGAATTTATGATTTTTGAAGCATATATTCAAATTTGAATTTTTTTATTAATAGGCATTGAAATCACCATACGGGTTTTTATTTCAAAAATATTTTTTGTCAAAATAAGGTTGCAAAATTATCACATTAATGTTCCTACAAGGATAAGCAGAGTAATATTAAATAAGAGTTATCGAGTTGGATGTCACAGGTAAAAGATAACTTACTTTTATTGATATGCTAAACATATGTTCGCAAGCACTTTGAAAAGTTCTGTCATTTTAGATAATCAAACGTTTGCTTAGAGCGCGTTTGCCAAATTTGCTCTCTGAGCAAATACAAACCGTACCGCACTCTTTTGCACGCCCGAAAGGCACTCTTGTCCTGACCTTAGTCTGTTGAGAAATAATGACACTTTGACTGCTTCATATATTACGTCCGTTCACACTTAATCATGTAGCAAAAAACAATATTAATTTCTTGTGAAATGTTTCCGCGAACGTTCAGTTCTACTAAAGTCGAGCGATCAACTTCAATGTATGTATGTCTTTAACTTCATTAGAATTTAAAAACCATTGTATTTTTTTAACTTTCTAAAATTTCTTTGACAGTAGAACATTGAGATATTGATAGAAAAATGGTTTGGAACTCAAAACAATTTTATTTATTTTGAAACTCTGATTATCGACTGGTTAATAATTTCTTGTTAACTGTCTCATACCCGAGTCTCACTCGCATTGTACAGGTGCTTTACTAACACTCACCTAATTGTCACTAGCCATCAAATTTGAAAATCGGGAAACTCATTCGCTTGTTACGCGGGGAAAGATCATGATCAGTCGAATTAAGGCCGATATTTTAAGTCAGTTTGATAAGCTGATTCTGTTTATCTGTGCCACTTATCATTCAAGATTTAGTAAAAACCCTTTTTTGTTTTGTTTCATCCCTTGCTTTAGTTTTACCAAAAAAGTTAGCCGGCAGAATGGCTTCTGTTTTCACCTTTACGACCACAGTCTCATTCAATCAACCGTTAAATGATTTCTAATTTTAGCATGTTATTTCCAGTTGTGCTACGCTTATTTCAAAAGGTCCTACAAACGACATTAGAAACATCGTAGCAAATTCTTACTGCGGCATCTCTTCTTAAAGAAAACATTCTTTAGATTGCGGTGTGCTATCTTCAGTTCACAGGCACGTTTGAGTCGAATCTTCATTTCCTTTTCATATCTCACCAAGCCGTCATACGGCACATAAGTGCTTGACCAGAGAGCTGTTCACTTCAACCCATTGACCATTTGATGTTCTTTAACAAAAACTTGGGCATTTAAACGAACTTTGCGACTCGACCTTTAAGGTAAGAACACAGTGAAATTAGTTTACTGTTTGGATACAATAGTGCTAAAACACACCAGTTTATTCCATAAGGAAGCTGCTTTTTTGGCAACAGTTTAGTTTCTTTGATTTTATGACCTTTAATTTCCACATAGCTATATATATACCCGCGCTGTGATCGCCTTGCAAACGCACAGAATTTGCATGTCGGCCCTTCATTGAAAGTTAAAAAAGATTCTGTTTGGAACTGTGAATACTTGAATAGAACTTAATATTGAGGACTTGTCAAGAGTTATTCGCAACCAATTATCAGTTATTGCCTTGAATACGAAATGAAGAAAGAAATTCAAAATATATCTGGTTTTTAAAGATCTGCCCATTAACAAAGAGGGTTTCTACTAATTTTAAAAGTAGCATGTTCATAATTATTGCAAAATTTCACTTTTTTTGTGACCGAAACTAGTAATTTGTCTTTGTCAACTTTGATTAATTTTTAGCAAGCGGATATTATGATTTTAGCTTGAGTCATGAGACCCTGTCAACTTTTTTATCTTAGAAATGCTAACGATTCTGAACACTCTGTACTTCAACAATTCGATGAAGACTAGCGATGCCATATCTTTTTCAAACTTGTATGAATCGATGATTCTCTAACGCAAAATTACCGATTAACAGACTTTGCTTCGTGAGTTTTTTTGTAATCATTCTCAATTTTTAATTCTAATTGTAATACGTTCTTGTTCTCGTTTAGATTCAAAGTTCGTTTTGCGAACCCTCTCGAAACATTGTACAAAGAAAAAATTCCTAATACTTACGGCTTATATAATGCCTTATCATTTCTTGTTGTATGATTGTTTTTTTTTAATATACTTTTAAAATTATATTATTGATTGAAAAGTTTTTTTTTATCACAATGATGTATGACAAACTTTTTTTATAAATACTTATTATAATGCCTTATTCTTTTTATTGTATGAAAAGTTTTTTTTAATCCCGTGGTGAGAGTAAAAACTGCTTAATCAGTTTTTCGACAAATATAGATAATTCAAAAAGCACCTGGTTACATCAATGGAGCTCGTCAAATAGTGAAAATTTAATGCTGCTTAACGCAGTCTTTTATTAAACTATTTTCGTTCAAACTGAACAGATAGAGTTTCTAACATTGAAAACTAGACTCAGTAAAAAATCCATCAATAAACTACACTTATCAAAACACATAGAAATAACAATAATGAAATTTAGACCATGCGGAGAATCAAAACAGTGAAATTTATGGAAAACAAACAATCATAACAAACAAACTGTCGCGGCTCTAGGGACAACCGCGATATCCAAAGTATAACATACATAGTCTAAACACATTGCTAAACTAAAACATTTCTCCCTCCAACCATATATTTTCCTGCTTTGGTCGAAAAGTGCTGCGGAACTCACCAGAATAGTACTTAATATGCTAATGACAAACCAGCGTGGTCGTCTCTCTACTAAAAAACACGCAATTAAAGTATACTAAAAACAATACATTGAAGTCTGTCTGTGAGGTGAAGAACAACAATTAAATTAAAAGACTTTTAACCATTAAATGGATCGAAATCTACCAAAGACTCACTTTTAAAGCGAGAAGTTTGATGCAGATTCAAGCTCATATGTTTTAATGTGCTATACTTCGCAGTTGTGTTATTTCGAAAATGGAAAACAGCGTTTGTAGACGAGGTTAAGAGTAAGAATTTTAAGACCGTTTTTAGTGCCTGTTTGAAACCAAATTTTACCTGTAGTTTAGTAAATTGTAACGATATCATGCGTTACGTTTGGAGCTGCTTATAACAAATAAAGGTTTTATATCTCATCTTTTGCTTTTACTCAAGTTCTGTACATACCACAAAGACTGTGCCAATCTTTTTTTAAAACTTAAATGAAAATAGATTTTCTGATGTTCTCTTAGTTACTGGCTAACTACAGTGCTAAGAGTTATCGATAATTTAAATCACGTTAAGAACAAATATTTAATGTTTCTTGTCTTCCTAAAATAGAAGGTTTAAACAGACTAGGTATGACTAAATTTTTATTGCGGTCGGGTTTAAATAGTAGTTCGTTCCAACCTCCGAATCTGGTGATGAGACCGTGCAAAATGAAAATCTTTTTAAATTCGTTTGACCTGAAAGTAGAAACTGTTCTTTGATCAAACCAATCGTCTAGCAGAATAAATCTTATTTAAGTTAGCATACTTTAAAAGCTGTTTGCTTCAGTTAAATAAGGGACTACTCCAGATTTATTGATTCTTTTTGCATGAAGCATAATGCTCCATCTTTGGTTCCATTACCCTGTGATCTTAGTTAAGATAAGATACTGACATTTTGGCACGAAATTCATAAAACGTATTATAAATATAATTGTGTCATAGCCGGAGAGTAATGGTGCATCGTGCGATTAACTGATGGATGAAAAGTTACGAAAACCGCAAAATTGTAGTAACTAACATCTTGTGGCTTCAGCAGATGCTGCTAAATGTTTCAGTGTTATCTTTCCTTCACATAATGAGGATAATGACTTAATCCTTCCATTAAATAAACAGTCAGCAATGATTAAAAGGATTAACGTGCAAAATAGTTTTACGTGAAATCTGATCTTTCATCAAATTTTTAATCTGCCGGCTACGATGATGAGATAAGGCCGAACCGAAGCCCGTTTCAGCTCCTGGGCAAAATGAAAAAAAAAAAAAAAAAATTCCTGGTTCATTTCAGCACCCGAATTGCTAAAAAAGCGGCTACATCAATTTTTTTTAGAGGAGACACGAAAGTAAGAGAATAGTTTTTACCTTACCTTGATGATTCCAGCACGGCTTTTTTAAACTTATAGCTCTTAGAACCTGTCATCAGATACTCCATCAAACTCCTTTGTCCTTTTTTTTATGAATTGAATATACAATTGCTTTCTGCATTCATTCATTCACTTCCTGACCGTACACTGACAAATCAATAACGAAACAATTCTTTCAATAATTCATTCAAACAGTCTCTTTTTATCATCAGTTGCAAATAAAATGAAAAAGCCAAACGTTTTTCTATAAGAACCAGGGCCCAGTTGTTCAAAAGCCGATTAGCGCTAACTCAGGGTTAACTTTTTAACCCATGGTTTTGTTTCCAACTTTACAGAGACGCAAGTTTAGAATTAACAAGTTTTATCCTTTGGAAATCCAAACAGTATTCTAAATGAATCGTTAACTTTTTCTTAAATAGGAAATTCTGCTCCTTGAATTTTCGCTTAAGGGGGCATTACGGTAAAAGTTTTGGTAGATAGTAAAAGAGTTGAGAAGGAGATTTGAAGAGGGAATTTTTTTAGGACAAGCACCAAACCGTCCCTCCTGACCATGCGCAAGTGCAACTTTGGTTTGGGAACGGTTTGGCGATTAGTCTATCAATTATTAACTTCAAAATTAATTTTTTAACTTCTCTAATATTTTTTATCCGCTTCTCATACAATACAAATTATTATAGTTTTTATATCCATTCATTCAGTACGCCATT
>JAOBBB020252212.1:0-11197 GCA_025331005.2 Zoanthus gigantus | reverse complement strand
AAATGTCATATTTTGTATGTGTTATATAAGGAGAAGTTGGTTGTTGATAACTGACTGGCACTGAAAGGGTTAATAAATTTTTTATCTTGGCAGAACCTTAGCAGTATACTTACCCTTATTTCATGTATTTGTTCAGATCACCTATGTTGAGCCATTTTTTGACAAAGAAGAGTTAGCACGCCGGCCAACACAGTTCGAACGTAACAATAACATTCGTCGGTTTATTTACGAGACCCCATTTACAATCGGTGGTAAAACCCATGGCGAATTGACGGAGCAATGCAAGAGAAAAACCATTCTAACGTGTAAGTCGAACTTAATAATAATTAATTTATACACGATTCAACTAAGGAGCTTTAAAACAAACTCGTTTAAAAGTGAACGTGTCTAATAAACATTTTATAGAAAAAATTAAATAAAAACACAAACCCACCCACCCAACCACCTACATCCCTCCCCCATCCTCAATGATACATATTTCTAAATGATATCTCTCCCCAGACACCAAATAAATAACACTACCGCACCCCTCGCACGTACCACTAACTCACTGAACCTCATACTACTACGCACTACCTCACTAGTTCAACAAAAGCTAAATAACTCGAACCACACCCTCCCCCACATGAAACACACTCTCCCCATTACGCTCTACTATGATCATATTATATAACCCCAAGTCCCACACCCCGAACCCTTCCAAATTAAACTATTTACAATTTAAAAGCATATGTTTTTCATTGTTGTAGGACTTGGTATTTCTTACTCAGTACTGCGTTAATGTCATTCGTTATCACTCACAATATCTAGTGTTCGCTGGCTGCATTTTTGATCGATTGCAAAGCTAACACTGAGAAATTCCAGTTAATTCTCTCGCAATTTTCTCTTGTATTTTAAAATGACTTATTGTTGGCCATTTAAAATTACGATAAATGATCAAATACTGGGCTACAATGTTATCTTTTTTCTTTAAAGGAAAACTGAAATAAATCAAGGCCTCTTTTCCATCAGTTGGTGTTAAAACTTGTACACTGGCATCATATGCGAGACGTGCTTTTGTTTTTTTAGATTAAAACAGTTTTCTGAACATGTTTTCAAATAGTTTTTCACGAGCGGTCATGAAGAAGTCCTGAAAAAATGTGCTGGAAAACCCTAATTGTTAAATGCTGACAGTAGTCGAAGTCTGATACTGTTAAGAGTAGCTTTTATATTGTACCAAATTATATTCTGGTGGACGCGTTATTTTAGACGGCTTAACTTTTTATGATTATCACCGTAAGTAATAATAGGAGCTGACATTTCGCCTGACTGGATGATGTGTAACAGTTTTGCTCATTGAAGATTCATTTCCATCATGTTAAGCGGTTGAGAGTCTTTGACTCCCCCTGGGCGGGACTAATCGATCACAGATGATAGTAATTTTTGCTCTATATAGACGATCGGTGACAGAAACACTGATTAGAAACACCAACACCTTCCCATACCTCAAGACGAGAATCCTTGTAGTCGACGATATAATCAGTAATTTAACCTTTCCGTCCTAGTCTCCCACAGCATCCAACATCTTAACATTCCTCAAGACGATAATCCTTGTAGTGCAATATAAAAAGTAATGTAACCTTTCTGTTCTATTATCCCGTAGCATCCAACACTTTCCCATACCTCAAGACGAGAATCCTTGTAGTGCAGGAGGAACAATACGAACTAACCCCGGTAGAGGTAAGATCATCTGGTTATTTTGCCGCTATTTGAGAGATACTGTAACTTCCTGACATTGAGAGGATTATTTGTTGTTGTATCTATTAAGAAAGCAGAGGATGGAAAATTGCACGTTTTTAGTTTGGTTCAGAAGAAACATGGATTAAGGCGTGGTTGTTTTTCAGTAGCAATTGGTCTCCTTGGAGTGAAAACGTCGCTCTAGCAGGTTTCTCTACTTACCACTGTAACGAAGGTTTCCATTGGTAAAGTAGCTGATTTACCAAACTACAAATCCGACATTCACTACAACCGCGATCACAGCATAAACGCGTGTGCTATTACAAGAAGAGAAAAAGAGTTATAGCTTTTAATTAAAAGAAATGCGAGCAAAAGATACGCGTGTAATGAGAAGCGAAACAATGGAACTGTAAAACAGTAAATCGTTATTGCCAATGGTGATTAAAGCAAAGCTCGAGATCAAAAATTACTGAACTTGGCCTAGTTATTCAAAAGCCGATTAGCACTAACCCAGAGTTTAATTTTTAACCCATAAAAACCTTACAGAGCAGGATTTGAGTTGTAATGTTTGGGATTAACAAGTTTTTTCCTTGGAAGTTCCAAACACTATTTTAAAAGAATCGTTTACCTTTTATTAGCGAAGAAATTACTGCTTGAATTGTTGCTAATCCAGGCAAGAGTTACTCTGCCTTTGAACAACCCAACCCTGAGTTGAAAGTTTACACTACTCGTCAATAAAGGCAGACGGCATTCTCTTCGAATAAGGATTACAGTCTGAATCGTCAGTCCACATTCTTTACTTCCATCAAGGTGTAAAACGTAAAATTTTATCACCCTGTTTCTATTGAAACACCGACTTCGCATCCCAGGGTAAAACTATTAACCCATGTTCTTGTTTCTAACCAGTTTAAAAGTCGGATCGGACTTAGCAGTATTCTCGGGATTAACAAATTTTTTCCTTATAGGAAATCTGAATAGTTTTTATAATAATCGTTAATTTATTCCTAAAGCAGGAACTGCTGTTTGAGACTTTTCGCTGAACCCAGGGTTAAAGTTAACCATCCTTTAAACAACTTTGTCCTGGTTGTGATTTGGGAGAGGGAGAAAACTGGAGTGCATCTCTTCTGGAGTATTTCAGCATCTCATTTCTCTTTACATACTCAAAGTGCAAAACATTGCATTTGATATTGAAAAACAAGGGGTTGATCGCACTTGGTATTCTCTTTAGTATGAAAAGCAAAATTCTCCCAAACTGTTTAAAAAGAATATGTAGATGCAGTTTAGGAGAATTTAGGACCTCGTCAAATGAGTTCTGGGATGAAAGGGTTAGGAGGCAAACCAGTTTGCTGCTTTACAATGCATGGTGAAGTGTCAAAATACTAGTAAACTTTTTTATTATTAGTGTCTTGAGAATAGAATCTTTGACAACGAAAAAAAGACCATGAAATGATCCAGTTAATATGTAACTTCACTCAAATAACCATGCTCCAACAACTTAACTCTTTTTTTAATTTATTATGTCAGGTTGCCATTGATCAGATGCAAAACAAAGTAAAGGAGTTGCAGACGGTGATTACAGCCAACCCTCCGGACATGAAGAAACTGCAGTTGAAGCTACAGGGAAGCATCAGTGCAACGGTATGCATCTTTCTACTGAAATTCTTGTGAATGTAGACAATTATCGGGCATGGTTGACGCAGTTGAAGATCTCTGCCTTCCGACCGCAGGATCCCCAGTTTGATCCCTGTTTTTGCCGAGATTCGAATATTTGTGCGACCTTCTTTTCTACCTAAGCTAACTCAGCTTTCCATCCTTCCAGTAAATGAGTACCAGTGTCTGCTGGGAGCTAACCTGCAATGCATTAGTGTCCCATCCAGGGGGAGTTAGTTACTCTGAACCACTGACCCGTGCTATAAAAGGGATAGCTCCTCCCCTTCTTTCTTACGTAACTGGGCTTCAACGGTTTTTCAAAATGGCGGACGAAGCGAGGAATAACATGGTCATTTTGCAAAACTTGAATTACGTAAGAAAATTTCGTCCGATTATTTTTTAGAACAATATATCCTATTTTCTCGAGAGAGCTCTCGTTCAGCCCACAAAACCGATTGCTATTTGTTGGAATTTGTTAATTTCTTACACAAAAATTCAAATTTCCCTGCTTCTCCTGCTTGAGCAATAATAACCCGCAGCACACAGTCGTACTTAGACTACCACTACCATCGTGATCCTAGTGTCCATTTTATAGTGGCTGCAAGTTAGGCTTAACTAGTGCCAATGTGCTGTCTATCCTTTATGTTTATCATATAAGTCACATCCCACAAGCATTCAAGCATTAAGCTTTCATTATTGCTTTTTACCTTATGGTAACCTAAGCCTTATGAGGCCCAAAATGGGAAATATGACTGTCCATGGTTACTAGAATTCAAGCACAATGTTTTCTATGCCCACTACGAGCTTAGCCTTAGTGCCCTTTTAAAGTGGATTTAATTTAGCTAGTAGTACTTATTGTATAGTTTTGAGAGTTTTATTGTAAAATACGCCACTCGTAGATTTCATATGAAATTACATCCGGGATACGAGTGACATATTTTCAGTGGTGAAGATATCGCTGACGTCATTCCTTTGTTTTACCCTTTATTTTTTTTTTTATAGATCTTCGAAACACTCATATCTATGTAATGAAAAAAAAATTGCACGTTGGCTTCAACATATGAAGTTTATCTTCTCGTGGAGCAGCGCTCACTCGTGAATCTTTTTTCCACGAGAAGATAAACTTCATATGTTCGTGCCATCGTGTAATATCCTCTATTTATGTTCTAACTATCGATCCTTCATATTCAACGAAGAAAAGTTTCTAATCTACGAGGGGCATGTTATATCATATATTTTTATTGCACAAAGATGTTTAAGGAAAAGCTATATAGCTTTTAAGATTTAGCATGTCGTGCGGAGTTCTCACAGTTTTCCCCTATTTAACTCATTCACTCATCAGAAGCAATTGTGTTTTGTTCTCTCAGGTGAACGCTGGACCTCTTGCTTTTGCACAAGCGTTTTTAGACAAAGAGGTCGTGCATCAGTATACTTGTATACATATCGAGAAACTGCAGCAAGTTTTCAGGTTTGTTCAGAAGCTGGGTACTAGACTGGTTGCCGCTGTCCAATTGTAATAGCATTGGAATAGAATTGAATTCAGGTTTTGCTAAGATGGTCTTAAATGGATGAAACATTTTCTAAGACGTAGCCGAAAAATTTTGTTCAGAGAAAACCAGAAAGCAAATATAAAAGATTACCTATACAGATTTTGTTCAATGATTTCGACCATATTGAGTTTTGTGAAGATTTCAGATTTTGTCATTTCTATCTTTTTTAATTGATGAAATCTTTGCGACATTTAAAGTCCAGATATTTTTAATATTTACTTATGGAAACATGCATATCTATTGAAATGAAATATGTGTGAATGTTAAACTAAAGGAAATCCATTTATATTGAACACTAAACCCAAACTGGTAATACCCGCTACTAATGGGGAGTCAGGTTGGTGTAGTGGTCATCAGTCGCGCCCTCCACCTATACGACCCGGGGTCGATTCCCAGGGTTCGTACGTGGGCTGAAATTTGTCGATCTCAGTTTGACAGTTGTGCCGTAGAGTGCTCAATTCCATTTAGGGTGGAGCTTTTACAAACAATCGGTAAATGAACAAAGACGCATTTTGAATCTCGTTTTAATCAGACAGTGCTGTTTCTTACGCATTTGTAGTGATCATATAGAGTGTGTTACTTCACACGATTGAGTCTCGAAGCAATGGAAGTAGCCGTCGAAACCTTGCAGAGAAGGCGGCAAACTTCGCTGGCTACCGGCTGATACATACAACCCTGGAGACATGTGCGCTTCCTTCGTGTCACATAATAAGCAAGTAGTGCCTTAACTTTTTTCTTTACTTACCACTGAAAGTCTCATGTCGTAACTTTTGTAGGGAATTTATGACGTGCTGTGGGAAGAGTCTAGAGCTGAATGACCAGCTGATCAAAGAGGACCAGCGGATGTATCAAGAAGACTTAAAAGAGAAATACGCCAATATGAGACTGGAACTTGCTAAATATCTGAACGAAGAGGTAACTTTTCTCAGCAGTAGCCATACCTGTACCAAAATGGTTTTCATTTAAAAACAAATCATCATGCTAAATATTTTCCATGCTATTGTTTTCTTTTTCCTTTTTCCTTTTCATTGGCTGCAACGGTGATTAGATCATATGCTACTGCTGACGATAATGATGATGTAGCTGCTGCTGCTGCTGCTGAAGATGATGATGATGATTATGATGATGATGATGATGATGCTGATGATGATGCTGATGATGATGATGATGGTGGTGGTGGTGATGATGATGATGATGATGATGATGATGATGGTGGTGGTGATGATAATGATGATGATGATGATGCTGATGATGATGGTGGTGGTGGTGATGATGATGATGATGATGGTGGTGGTGGTGGTGATGATGATGATGATGATGATGATGATGATGATGGTGGTGGTGATGATGATAATGATGATGGTGGTGGTGATGATTATGAATAGAACAGTTACAGATTTTTAGTTTGTGCTAACTTTGACTATGGGAAAATTTTCGCTGATTTTGTTGTTTAACTTTGCATGGAAAAAACTAAAATAAATGGTTAATCGTCCTGCATTGTTTCTTTAAGTGTCAGTTATGTCGCAGAAACATTAAAGATAAAGGTCTCGTATTTTCAGATGAAATTCATTTTGCAAACCACATTCGATATTCAACAATCGTTACTGCAAATACGATAGCAAATAATGCCCAGCTAGATGACTGAACGGTCAAGCTTAAAAATGACTTCTTTTTTTTCTATTAGTTCTTTTGTTCTTTAGTGTAGCAGAGAAGTACTGATAATGTCATCGGTAACATGCTCTAGCCTCATTTTTAGATCCAAATATCTTATCAAGTGTTAGTGTTTCTGATCTTTCAAATGTTTATTCTTTTTCAGTTACCACCTTTGTCGTTGACTGCCTCAAGTAGCATGTCATCACTTGTATTAGGAAAATAATGCCACAGTCTTTAAAAAACCAGCAAGAAGACTTTAGTCTCAAGATTATTAATAGAAACTTGATTCATCAGTGGTTGCCCAGCAACCCTGCGTGATGACCGGCGCCGGCCGTCAGTCATTGGTAATTGGGAAATGTCGTATCGCGGTTCAGCTGCTTTTCCAAACGTGGAAATGTGTCGCAAAATAACTAAGAACAATCTATACACTACTATTCATTCACAATTGTTAAAGAACATATAATGAATTAATTTTATACATACGTTTTGTTTTAGTCTTGTGTCGTTTTATTCATTTAGTTATACACCTATTAATACTGCGAAACATAAGAAATGTTTTCATTTTAAAGAATTTGTTCTACCAAACCGTATTTTTTTTGTTTTCTGTCTTTTTTAGAATCTTGTTTACACGTGCGTGAATCAGGCAAAATATCCTTACTGATATAGTTAAGTAATTTGGTTTTATCGAACTGCCTTTGAGCAATCTGATGGATTTATTTTTAAATTTTGGTGTAAGAACATAGATTAGAAATTTTCATGAAAGTTGCCTATAAGATTTAGCACGAAATTCTGAAAGTTTTACGTGTATATATAGTTACTTTTAAATACAAATTTACAATTGTAACTGGTCATGGTACAACATTTTTTGTTGCTTTAGATAATTTGGTATTTATAGATATCTTGATCTTTAGAGTCACGAAATTATTTTGCAATGCAAATAAGTTAATTTTTTTAGGTATTTTATTACTAGTTCTAAAAAGGTAATCATTTTAGCTTGCGTTGTCAATAACGAAAAAAGTTAGAATATATTAAATAGTTTTTTTAAAAAAATAACCATTTTTGTACTAGAAGACGGCTTAGTTGTCTAAACGACCTCAGCGGCTCATTATTATTGCGGCTAATCTGAATAGGAGACGTTTTTATGGTAGGTTGCCTTGCGGTATGTTCTCGTAAAGAGTACTTCTATTGTAATTTGGGTACAGACGTGTCTTTGTTTTCTCTTTAAATGGCTTTATCTCTTTCCCCTGCATGTGGAATACTTCACATGCGAGCGTTCGTTTAACGACTTTAATAGGTTCAAAGTTTCAAGAACAAACGTATAGTCTTCAGCAAAGTTTTCTGCGAAGGCCTCGAGTTCTTCATCGGCGCATTTTTGAGCCCTAATTCTGGTGGTCTTCCTTGTCTTAGCGGCCGCTCTTTACTTTTGAACTCCAACCTCGGTTTCATGCGTGCAAGGCCGTCTTGTAAGAAGAAGTCTTCGAAAACTTCGAGCTTGCGGATGCTATTAAGATGACTAAGATGACTAAGCCGTCATACGGCTAAAAGGTCTGCACTTTTTCCACACTGTTCTGGACGATTGAACTGTATGGTGGCTAAGATAGTGCCGTATCTAGTATGAAAATGGCCACGTAGTTTAGGCAACTGAAGGTTTTGACACATAATTGCTGTATAAAGAAAAGTAATCCACGTTTTGAGCGTCATTAGCCTTACTTTTACTTAAAATACGGCGATAACCCAAATATGGCAACCTTGATTTGTCTGAATTATGCATTAAAAGTTGGACATTGTCTTTAAAGTAACTTTAAAGTGGATTCAAAATAAGCCCCTTGCTTCTTTCAGAATTAGGAAACCAGACGTTTAGTGTTAGCCCTGCTGACAACAAAATTATTAGATTGATAAAAACTGATGAAATCCCATTCAGTTTGTGAATATTTCGGAAAATATTATGTTGGGGAACATAGGCTATGTCTGAGAAAATAACAATTTTTTATGTGTAGTAAAAAAAGTTAGTTTAATTTTTTAACAGATTAACATAGAACAATAAAGAATATAAAAAACTTGAAAAAGTTTTGTTTTATGGAAGTGAAAGTTTTGCTTTTGCGCTCTTCTCAGTTTTCCCGCCAATTTGTGAACGCGCTCGGGTAAGTTCCGGCCATATGGTGTCACTGGAGCTTTTAACGCTTGTTTTTCGAGGGTGAAGAGCACATTTTTTATATTTTTCGGTCAAAGTAACTGTCGAAGAAATGTTTCATTAGGCTTTAACGTCGAAGGACTAAAAATCGTTATTTTGAAGTCGAAGTTGTTACAAAAGACTGCTTAAAGAATTTTAAAAAAATTGTGCATACTATTAGTATAAATGGGTCGCTGGTTTAGTCTTACGTCCGTGCTCTTCACTACATAAATTACATAGTAAAACAAGGAGTGGACTGGTTAGGAAAGCTGGCGAACTACAAAGAAGATTTCAATGTTTCTTTGTTTCATGTTGTGTGCACGGTCACGGTTAGGATCTTTTGTTCTAGGTGTGATGCTTCATTAGTCTTTTGGCTGTTTGATCATTTACATCTCATAGCCTTTCGTTATTTGTGTTCGGTCAGCGTCATATTGCAGTAGGAGAAAGGAGAACAAAAACATAAAGAAAGTCGTCAAGTTTCCTAACCAGTCGATCAACTCTACTAACTTTGACTAAAACGTATGTTTCATGTTTGTACCATCAGTCGGTATTTCATAATTTGCATTTGCTTCAGGTTTTTTACGTTCTTTTCTCTTAGAGTGTAAGCAGCTAACTCAATTTCTTCTCAGTTAGGGCCCGATCACATGGAGAGTTTTCAACAAGGGCTTAGACCTCAGCTTGGAAGAACTTAATTTTTTTTTTTTTTTTTTTGATTATATGACGAAACTCGGCCCGGGCCGAGATTCTAATTTTTGGCGTGAATTTCCCTAAATTGCAACAGTTTGTAATTTTCGCTGTTTAGATTACAACGTGGACACAGCATTGCAGCAGTGTCAGCCCGAGCTAAAATTTCACCTTGCGATTACATGCAAAATTTCAGCCCGTTTTATCGGTCTTGAAATTCTAAACCGGTATAGGCGCAATTAAACCGGTCTGGAAAGTTTGATCCAGGCTGGAATTCAGCCCGGGCTTCATGTAATCGCAAATTCATTTTTATAACCATTTGTCAGAGAGACCGGGCTGGAGTTTCACCCCCCTATACGGGCTGAATCTCAGTCCGGGCTTAAACACTCCATGTAATCGGGCGGCTTACTTTAAAAATATGTTGAAGCAAACTTGAGTGTTAAAGTACAGTGGGAAGCAACATCGATTAAGACAAACTAAAGGCAAAGCGCGATAGTAATTTAAAGTGCTAGGGCTGGAAATAAGCCCTTCGATTCAAAGTTTTAAATAAGCTTCTAGTATGTTTATTTCGCCTGAAGTTATTGATTTTGATTTTAAATAAAATTTTCTTGAACAATTCAACGGATATAGCGGGAAATTTCTAAATTCTCAAATTAATAGTATATCCAAAATGCGTTTTTAAGTGTTGCGAGATACCAGTTGACTGGATTTTCTGAAAATCGTTTTAATCAAAAATGTTTACAGTATTCTTGCAAATGTTATGAAACATCATTTTAAGGACTGACCTTTGCGATAGCAAGAAATTTTCGACGCATGCAATCAAAATTGCATCAAATCGCTGCTTTGACTGCACCGTGTACGGAGAACTGCCCCGCAATTTTCAACGTATCAAACAAATTGCCTCTCCCACAAATGTGCGATGAACACGAGACAACGTGCGACTAAATATTTGAAATTACCAATGACAAAACACCATTTAATCACGTGATGCGGTGTTTGCAAACAAATTTGGAGTTCTACGTAGCCAAAGTTTGCGAAGGTTTTCAAGTCTCTTACTAAACTGTACTTATATTGGGAAAATGAATGAATAGTTTCCAACGTTAATCTGCAAAGTAATCTAACTGGCTGTACAAGGAAAAAGCAATTGTCCTAATTCTAAAGAAACGTAAACATTCAAAGTGGGCACAAGCACAACATGGTCGGCAGTGGAGAAAGAAAAGCTGGGCGTGTGTTTTTTGGCATATAGGATTACATTTATATTGCGGAATATTTCAACAGGAATATAATATCACAACGCTCATCGCGCAGATGCACTGCAAATACCAAATGAGTTAAAACGGTAAAATTCAATCATCGCGAACTTGTATAAATCTGCATCCGGTGTGAGTCGCCCCAGTATGACATTTTTTGGTGAAATCATGTAAACAAATACAGCGCTAAGATAGGGAACCGGAGTGAACTCGGGTCGGTGCGAAAGTTGCCCCGGTATCATGTAAACAGTCCCTAACTTTGTGAAATAATGGACTTTTCTATCCAAACTATATATTCAGTGATTGTATCAGCAGCGAGGCCAGTAATTTTAAAACAAGAAAGACAACTTTTAACCTTCTCGGTTTATTACTTGTGCCAGCAGCGAAGCGCGGCACAAGTCTAGGTTTGCCCCGTGTTTTTTTTTTTTTTTTTTTTTTTTTTTTTTTTTATTTGTGTCGCGTTCTTCAGCCACTTGATGTAATACTTGATATACTGGACAGCGGCTATATTCTGCTATTACCTG
>JAOBBB020252127.1:0-11198 GCA_025331005.2 Zoanthus gigantus | reverse complement strand
CGGTAGTTATTTAAATCTTTACGTTCTCCCTGCTTGAAGAGCGGAATCACTTTGGCACATTTCCATTCATCTGGAAAGTACAAGTATGTTCACTTTGGCGCATTTCCATTCATCTGGAAAGTACAAGTATGTTAACTTGGCATGTAATAGCAGATATTACCGGAAATACTAGATTGAGCAGAATTTCTTACCTCAAGAAGATCACCTGCTCTTTGTGATGCAATGAACTGCGATCGCCATTCCCTGAAGGACTGTTTACAAAAGCACACTTAGTTACGGTAGGTGAAAACATCATTTTTGTAACAAAATGGAAATCTAGGAGTTCATGGATTCTTTTGTTTTATTAGTGGCTTTGAAGATACATCAGAAACTTCAGTACCCTAAACTACTTGAGAATCGATCCAAACAGTTCAACCTGGATATCTAAACTGCTGAAACAAGTCAAACGTTGTTTTTAAATTAGTCAACAAAATAGTTTTAGGTTTGGAATTAATGAGAAAACACGATCCAAAAAACTTAAAAGGTGTAAGAGTATGTTAAAAAACGATGACCTTTCAATCTTGTGCTTCCTCAAAAATATCAATGTGAAAATAAAAAGTGCAGGTTTGCATAAATACGTACCAATGTAAGTAGACGTCGTTCACCAAACATCTTCAACTTTTTCTTTCTAGTTACAACCTCTCTAATGAACATGTTCCAAGCAGCAAAAAACCTGTGGAAGGAGTTTCGATTGGAGGCTCAATTCGCTCTTATATTATGAATCAACCCTTAAAGAATTTACATATGGCAGCCTTATTACCACTAGGATCGATGCCGCATCCTTATTTGATTGGTAAAAAGACTACTAGCCTATACTAGGCTAGATAAGCAGATAAGCCACTAGGCTTGCATACTGCATTAGCTTAGTAACTCACACTAGCATAAAAGCTAAGTCTTTTTGCGAGCCTAGTACCTTATTGGAGCCGGCGCTTATCTCCAGTTTCTGTAGTGTTAAGCGGATGAGAGTATTTGACTCCCCCTAGACGGGACACTAATCCATTGCAGGTTTGCTCCCAGCAGACGCTGGTACTAAGTTACCTACCCCGAAAGGTTAGAAAGCTGAGTTAGCTTTGGCGGAAAGGAAGGTTGGACAAAGTTGCTAATCTCAGCAAGGGGATCGAACCAGGAACCATTTGATCGGAACGCAGAGATCTTACCTACTGCGCCAACAATGACGCCTGATAATCCTTCACCAATAATATCGCTATGTATTTGGAACTTTTGGAACCTAGATTGTTTTTTCATCGGTATTATTACTTACTTGGGCAACAGGTTCTCAGAATAGAAACTTTTTGCACGCTGACTTTTTTTGGTCTGTTCCACCCAGTACAGAAAGTTTTCCTTTAGCATTCTCGAGTTTTGCCGGTGATGGATTGCCTCGGTGATGTCCTTGTGCTGCTTGGAAACTACCAAGACAAAGCAGTTAACTGGATAAAAATACTATAACTAGTACTAGCATCTTCACAATTAAAAATACTACTACCAGAATTAAAAATACAATTAAAAATAAAAATTAATTTTAAAAAATTAAAAAATTAAGAAAAATTAAAAATACTACTACCACAATTAAAAATACTACTACCAGAAATATGGCAATAGCAATAACGAAGATAAGTTATGATGAAAAAGATAATAATAACGATAATTTTACGGTTAAAACCAGACAATAATTTCAGCATCTTAAAAATACAACTGTATTTTACTCAAGCTACTTACCAAGTGCTTCCTTCCTCCAGTGAATGGCAAACGTTTGGAGTAGTAATTTGGAATTGTACTGCAAAATGAAAACCTTGATTTACTGCTTATATCTCTAAATTGCAATGGAAGTAAAGTATTGTGCAAGTTCAAATTTAAATTATCTAATGGGTTAAAATTTGAACGTGTAAAGATGCAAACTTTCCTAATAGGTGACATTATGAATGCTCGGTGCAGTTTTTTATGCATTTTAAATATTGCGAAGAAATAAAAAACGTTTAGACGTCGTTGGGATTGGAAACAATGACCTCTGTGATACTGGTGCATGAATTAGACCAGAAATACCTAGCCAGCTTTTAGAAAGGGATTATAATCAGTAGATGGAACTAGACCCCTCGTGGCTCATGATTGTAAACAAAACATTTTTATGAATAATGAATATAACATATGACGGCTATAACAAAACTTCATAAAGCTAAAGGAGAAAGGCAAAGTTACTCACCCGGTCCCACCATGTTCTCAAGAAATGTCTGAGACAGACTATTCTCCGGTGTTTATCTGCCATAATCTGTCTTTCTTCTTTTACTTGGATGTGCTTCGCGTATCCAAGCCACGCCATCAAACACTTGTGTCTTGTCTTGTACAGCTGAAAACACAGTTTCCTGCAGTTAACTAATGCCAAGATCAAATCAAAACCTTATACAAACTTACTACACCCACTAAACTTTCAACCCCTAAAATTAAGAATCTGAAATAGTAGGAGTGTTGAACTTGACCCCAGGGTCCTAGAGAACAAAAGGGTAAGATAGGGATGAAACGATATACTTAGTCATGATATAATTCGGACATTGTTACAGGACCCTCAATTTGTTATATGAAAGCTTCAAATAAAAACACCCCACTTGGTAAGATCTCTCCTTCTAGCGACAAGGTCCTCAATTCGATTCCCACCTTTGCCGAGATTAGAAACTTTGTGTGAACTTCTTTTCCGCAACAGCTCACTCAACTTTGCATCCTTCAAAGGTTGGTGAATGAGTACCAGCATCTGCTGGGAGCTAACCTACGATGGATTAGTGTCCTGTTCAGGGGGAGTTGTTTAACCTTACGGAAGCCAGAGATAAGAGCGGATTCCAATGATCCACATGGCTTGGAAAAAGATAAAGTTTTAAAAGAGCGTTATAGGTATTAAGATATTATACACCCACTTTGCATAATGTCAAGGGCTAGAAAATTGAGAATATCGCTTAGCAACCCCGAGGAATCAAGTAAACATTATTCATATAAATCCACAAGTTTTCTGTCATTAAGAAACTGACCCAGTGCTCTCTGGCAGTAAACTTAACAAACAACTCTCTCCGCCACTTCTTTAGTGTACAAGCCATCACTTCCTTCCTTTTCTTCTCCCGTAAATAGAACAACAGTTCTCGAAGCAGTTTTCTTTTTCTAGCGAACTTCATCCAGGTTCTGAAGGTAAGACTCAATGGTAACCGTCGCCAGTGTAGGATGGTGTCGGTTAGCACCATTTCACGATCCCTAATAGACTCAATACTGTGACCAGTCATTGAATAACTTGACACCATGCTCCCTCGCTCATCCTGAAATACAATAAATCCAACATGTTGGATATACCTAAAATGCTAGATATGTTACCGGTATATGGCGGTATTTCATATTGGGGACTTTAGATGCCATACACTTGCAAAGTGATAGCTCAGAAATGTGAATTGTCTTTAAACTGTCAAATATTTAACTGTGTGATCTATCCTTCCCTCAAGTCCTACGAAAGCACGAGAAAAACTGCAGCAATTAAGGTTAAATAACAGCAACAGGTTAAACTGTTTCCTATATTTCACTGATCTGACGCCTAGACATCACAGTTTATAAAACTTGACCTATACTACTAGTTAAATACTAACGTGTATGTGTATTGGTTCAAGAACCAGTCGCCAGATGATTTTGGAGGCAATGCTAAACGAAATAGCACTGCAACGACAACAATGTATATCCAAGCTTTTCTTGATCATTTGCTATGCTAGCTCTACCGAAGTATCAAGCACTCTGTCATCTGATTTTGTCTTTCACATTTATCTTTATATATGGTGGCGATGATGATGGTACTAATGACGACATTGTTAGTAAGCAGCTTAATATTCCTTGTACTTTTTTAAGATTAATCAAACAGGACACACACTGTAACAAAAGTATTCTGATCAAGTGAACACACCTGGTCACCTGATTCATCGCTACATGAGTGAAGCCCAAGAGCTGGCACAACGTCCTCTTCATATTTCACGGGAACCGTACATGAAAATCCTGATGGAATGTTTTCTGGACAGCTTAAGGGACTGGGTGATTGAATAACCTGTGGGAACATGATGTTTTCTGGCTGGACGGTCTGCGGTGACATTTGGCCTGAACTTGCTTCACGCAGAACTGTTATTGGTGCAGTCTTGACAGTTGGCGAGCGTAACTGGTCGAACCGTCCTGGTAGAGATATAACCTAAATATATGCAGAGACAATTATTTAGTACCAAAGAAAAAATCGTAATGCTTGTGGCATGCAGCTGTAATAAAAACTATCAAGTAGAGATAGCACATGCGATTTAGTAGCTAACTTGAAACCATTGAATTGGGCACTAAGGCAACGTATGTAGCGGTCTTTTGCTCCTTAGATCTACAGTAAACAAAAACGAGCTTGAATGTTAGCAGCTATGGACAGTTATTTCGGCCCTTTCAGGCCTCATCAGCATGGCATAGTTAACAAACAGGCTCAGATTCCTTCATAAGATAAATAATACTGAAAGCGCAATGCTTATGGGATGTAATGACAAACATCAAAGCTTTTTAATAGTTAAATTGGGCTAAAGACCACGTAGGTAGGCACAACCACCGCTGGTGTAAGACAAAAAGGTTACAGTGAAATCAGTTTTACTGAATCTAGAAGAATATGAAGAATTTTTACAACCAAAAAGTTTTTTTTTCCGTTTTGGAACAAGATTCATGTGAAACAGCATCAAGTAAATTGTGAAATTGAATTGTCTTAAAAATTTTCTTGGAGTGAATCAGACTGCACAAAATTGAAATAAGATACCTCATCGTCTCTATCATCTATCTTGAGGTACTGAAGTGGAACAGGACCAGACCCTCTTCTCATTCTGACATCTGTCACATACCCTGATGTTGAGAGGGCATCTGAATGGTACGATGAACCGAGAGTTGATCTAAAAGTTGAGCCTAAACAAGAACCAATGGATGAATCGAGAGTCAATGATGTGGTGAAGTTGAACACTTCTTTCTCTAACGTATCCTTTGTATCTTTCCGCCAAGCATGGATGATCTTTCTCAGCAGCTCATTCCGCCTGTACTCAACATGCTCCCTGTAAAACACAATGAACTTCGTTATACTATCAAGGCTGACAATTAATGTACCAAAATGTATGTCAAAATAATATTGGATTATCGGTGGAATACCTATATGTATCGCCACTTCAAAATGCAATAGTTTCATATTTTCAAATAGCATGTTATTGTTCAGATTTTAAAAACTTCATCACCATATAAGAGGTATAACTTTCGTTGCACACAGGGGAAAAGAATGCTATGCTAGAAATCGGGGTATTGGGGATTCAATCAAACCATGCTTTAAAAAACACTTCATAATGCTTAGACTATGTTCAACAAACTTCGTAATGTATAATACTAAAAGTAATACGAAGTTAAAAGTGCGTTCAAGAATCATGAATGGTTAGGGACATTACGAATGGACAGATGATGTTGAATTAAATCATAGGCAAATTTGCAGCTTGGCTATAAAGTTAGAAATAGAAAGAAAGTGCTCCTCAATTTGAATGCTCAGAAAAAAAAATCTGAATCACTGACGGGAATCGAACCCGTAACCCTTTTATTACCGGTCAGGTTGTCTACCCACTGAGCTACAGAGACTCGCATGGGGAATAAAATTACTGGTTGACTTCCTGCCTATGGCTGCTGGATACAAAGCCTTGCATCTTCTCGCTCGATATGTCCAATAGTCATATACTGCTATATCATTCCAAGATGGAATATGCAAATGCGGAATAGGGTTGTTAAACTTAAAAATGTCGTTTCTTTACTTAAAATCATGGCAAAATTGTTGCTAATTCGACCTTTTGATTCTACTCCTCAAATGGTTCTATATGGAAGTTTGCAACTTGAATTTAATGTTAGAAGAAAACGCTCCTCAAGTTGAATTCTCAGAAATAATTTTGAGTTACTGACGGCAATCGAACCCGCAACCTTCTGATTACCGGTCAGATGCTCTACCCACTGAGCTACAGAGGCTTACGTGGGAAGCCGAATTACTGGTTGAGTTATTGTTTATTACCGCTGAATAAAAGTCTTGCATTCGCTCGCTTGACTTGTCCAATAGTTATAAAATGCTATATGATTGGTCACTGAAGCTCAGTGAGTAAAGCATCTCACCGGAAATCAGAGGGTTGAATTTTTTCGGAGCATTCAAGTTGACGAGCACTTTCTTTTGAATTAAATCATGCAAGCTAATATATAATTGCATCACGTGTTAGCCAGTAAGTAATGCACAGTTCTGTCAATTATCAATGAAAAAAACACGACATATGAATAACGTATGTTACAAAAAATTTGTATTCCCAGTTACTCGCTAAAACTTAAGTTATCCGCACAAAATTGACAAAGATTTGCAAATTGAAGATAACATGAAATAAAGTGAGCCGAAAACGCTGCCGAAACATGTCTGTTGTAAAGAAACTTAAAGTTGTCGTTTATGTGTTAAAAATATTAACAAGTCTGCTACTCAATCGTCCATTTGGGAACCTAAAATTGTGTGAAATTCCATTTCGTCTCAGGGCATAACGTCATAACTTTGAGCCAGTCTCCTGACCGATATATTCCCCTGTGAAATTATTATGGGGCGGTCATTTTGGTGTCTGTACATGAATCTCAAAATCTTCTGTTTAGGTGCCACAGGACACCCAGCCCACAGTGCGAAATTAGGATCGCGTTATCCCTTGTTGAACACAATTACCGCTGAGATGGAACTTGAAATTATTTTAACTAACAATAGTTGTACTTAAGGACAGAAATAGTACATTTTAACAAATAGGTGAGCTGGGAGATCAAAACGTCGTATAAAACCGTTGCCGTGAAAAAACGAAACTTCAAAACTTTATAGTATCAATAAAGAATTTGAGAGAAGAATTTACAGGTCTTTTGAATAAATACTCTTTAATACTTTTGTCATAGCAAAATGTCATATACGGATATACTAGTTATACAATGCTTTCTCGTGGGATACCGTAGAACATGCCACATGTCACTTGTATTTTCTTCGTATATACACTCGCCTTTATTGCATAACTACTTTATTCCATGTGTCAGGTGAAAAAAGCAACGCCTGGCTTCCTAATCTCTAACGAAAAATGGGAAAGATAATTGTCAAGTTCAGATGGAAACAGTTCCCACAAACTTCGTTTCTCTGAGTGCTGCTCGTCTTGGAGAAACGTAAGGAACTTTTTCACATCAAAGTTTGTTTTCTTCACGGTCTTTTGGTTACGCTGTTTCTTAACAAATTGTCTGAATCTATCATCTGTAAAGTGCTGGTTAATTCTGCCACGCGTATTAAAATCTATTTCGATAGAAAAATTGTGAAGTTCTTTGTTTTTGTGCTGCATGCTTTACAATTTTATCGAGAAACCATTTAGCTTGTTTGCCGGTACTCACGTACGTACAACCACTGGCGGGAAAATAGCTCACGCCCGCACGTTATGACGGGAAAGCAGAGTGGAATACTACCCGTTGCATATTAACCGCTGCATAAGGCTATGCAACGGCTTTCGTGGCTTCTGATTAGCTGTATTTTCTTTAGTATGGGATAAAAGACAATATGAAACACAATGCGGCGATAGCATCGATCAACTGAAAAACGATGATGCTAACAATGAGCAAGGCAGACAAAAGTTGAAAGCATAGAACTCGGATCAGAATGCACGCGAAATTGTAAAGGAAATTACTGTTTATTGAGTATAATGAGGGTATAATATTAAAAATATGCTTAGAAACGAAAATGAAAGACAAAGAAGACAAGAAGGTAGAGCAGAAGGAGTAAACTCCCAAGATTAAACAAAGAAAGTCTTGAACTTGCAAAATGTTGTTAACCAGATTAGCTAGATTACTAAAAGATTCACAGATTGTTTATTATTATTTTTGAGTGACTAATTTACAATGTAAAAATATATAATATTCGAAGTATAATACTTCAAATAAAACATAAAATACTACAAGTACAGCAAAATATTACCTTGCTTTCTGCTCATTTCTAGACAGCTTTAGCCAGCGTCTGAATACCCTGGCCAGCAAATTGGTCTTGTTCGTTGAAATACATCGTTCTTCCTGTTCCTTCAAAACATCTCTCAATTTCCTCGCAGTTTGACACCAATAGTTAAATACCCACGAAACCAAGAGACGCTGTCTGGCCTGTCAATGGAAAATGGCGACTAAATAAAAGAGTGGACGTAGAATAAATGTTTACAAATGTTTAATCTAATGTCAGATGGATTATTTTTTGTTAAAAACTTTAGTTTTTCTAAACCTTTATCAACCAAAAGACGCTGTCTGGCCTATCAATAAAGAATCGAGATTAAATGAAAAGTGGGGACGTAGAATAAATGTTTATAATTGTTTATTCTAACTTCAGGAAATGATTTTTGGTCAAAAAATTCAGTTTTTCTAAAGCTTTTGTATTCAATATCTATAATTGCTCATTTTATTGAACTACTTGCGTGATCAATGGACATAATACAATGTTTTACGGTAGTTACTGTCAATATTTTTACTTTACTGAAAGTTGCTGCATACAATGCAAATTAAACAGGACCCAAAGAGCCGAGTTTCATGGTCTTTTCAGACGTCAGCTTGAGCGTAATAATTGAAGATCAATATCACAAATTTTATGCTTTCTGATTGGCTGTGCTTACTAACAAGTTAACTGTTCGGAGAATGTTACTTCTCGTAAGATTTTAATAACAATTCTCCCGTCACCCAAAATGTAGTGCTGTTTTGACAACTTTTTTTTCTCACAGATATATTATTATGCGCTAGTATACTTATATGGGCTATATGCGCTAGTATACTTATATGGGCTATATGCGCTAGTATACTTATATGGGCTACAGCTAGTATACTTACATGGGCTATGTGCGCTAGTATACTTATATGGGCTATATGCGCTAGTATACTTATATGGGCTACAGCTAGTATACTTATATGGGCTACAGCTAGTATACTTATATGGGCTACAGCTAGTATACTTATAGAGGCTACAGCTAGTATACTTATATGGGCTACAGCTAGTATACTTATATGGGCTACAGCTAGTATACTTATATGGGATACAGCAGTCGGGTAGAAAGCAACTACTAATAAATGATTCTTGCTTTATTTTTTATAAGAAATGTCTACTTAAAAATATACAAATAAAAAAAGCTACTTTCATCCACATAAGAGCGTGCTACCATATAAAGTTATAGGCGTTATGTTTTCAGTAACACTCATTAGTAAGTAGTGACTCGAATCTTATTTCAAATGGGTGGCAGAAAACTCCTTAGGGCAGCAGCGATATTGTTTAAATATGGTAAAAATAATTGCAGGCGGCAAAATGTGACATTAGGAACTTTGAGCAATGAGGAAGGCGACGGCGACGGCGATAATAGTAAATACAAATAACTACATGTTGGAATACATCGGGCTGAGCACCTGCACGGAGTTATAGCTAAAACTAGAACGTGAAAAGACCTTTCTAAAGCCTGGTTTCCATATGATCTGTAACGGTCGGTGACGGTCTGTGATCGATGAGTTGCAGACACCACACAAGTGTTTCCACATTTTTTTGGCGACCGCAGATCAAGTAATCCCACAAGTCTTAATATGTTTGGTTCGAAATTAGCGGCAAAAGTCTCAGTTCCCATTGAGCAGTTACTGACACGTGATTTAAGAGGAACAATGATATGCCGCCGATTGTCGCAAACCGTCCCACACACGCGTTTTCATTAAAATCTTTCTTTGTCGGCGTGGTCGTAACGGTCGGGAAAGTAGAATCAAGTTCAACTCTTCCGATCATTCAGATCATGTGTCGGATAGATCGTCCCAGACACACACGTTCTCATTAAAATCTTTCTTTGTCGGCGTGGTCGTAATGGTCGGGAAAGTAGAATCAAGTTCAACTCTTCCGAACGTTCAGATCGTGTGCTACAGACCGTCCCAGACAACGCTAAGTGTTTCCATATGTCGGGGACATGACGCAGACTGGTTACCAATCGAGATCGCAGACCGTCGCCGACCGTTACAGATCATATGGAAACCAGGCTTAAAAGTTTTCAGGATTGCAAGGACGTAATAACAAAAATGTTCTCAGTATTTTTTTAGCTTCATGGAGAAACATTCCATCGTTTTCTGCTCACAAAATTCAAAGCAAAGAAAACAAAACCATAAGAAAAAGAGTGCTAACCAGAAATGTGATTTTTTTCTGAGCAGTCATCAATGGCGTTCCCGTCCTCAGTACTAAAATTCCCTAATATCAAAAGGTTTCTTACTTGATTAGCATGTTGCTTATCCTTAGCTTCATGTTTTTCCTCAACTTTACTTTTCCAGATGCTAAAATAACTTTGCATCAAACTCAGAGCTTTGGCTCTCGTCCTTAGCCGGTCCAGTCTCCTATCCAACACAAATCCTATAAGAACAAAAAAAAATCTTCGTTTTAATACAGTAAAAAATCTCTGTATTTCGAAAACAAAAATCGAAAAAAAACAAACATTAGTTTTTAACTTCTAAGTTCTTACTAAGCGCAAAGCACCAGCATAAAACAACTCATAGAAAACAATCAGTAAGATGCATTTAAAATGATAAACTTCTTTCCGTAATCTTCAAGAGACGGAGGGAGTTGGTATATCTGCTGTGTCATCGATTCTACTATGTAAAGACATTCTCTGAAGAGTTCCTACGCTAAGAAATTGCATTGTACTGGGTTTGATCAGAATCGGCTGGAAGTATAGCTGATGACACTAATTATCACAATAGCAACTCCAGACAGAGAAGCCTCGTCTCTTCAAAGGGCATTTTAAGAAAAAGGGACAGAAGCTACGAAGTGGTTCATCCTGATTATGGTGTGGACTGATTCCGTTGTGGAACTGTCAGATGCAAAGCATCCAAGTGCATTTTATATTGTTTTTAAGATAGCAGGGGAAAACCTGTTGACCATATAAAAACGGTAACTGAGAAAAAGGGGCGGAAACTATGAAGTGGTTCCCCCTGATAATGGTGTGGACTGGATTCGGTTATGGAAGATGCAAAGCATGCAAGTATAAGTTATCCTGTTATGGGGAGTCAGGTTGGCGTAGTGGTCATCAGTCGCGCCTCCCACCTCTACGACCCGGGATCGAGTCCGCACGTGGGCT
>JAOBBB020252055.1:0-11200 GCA_025331005.2 Zoanthus gigantus | reverse complement strand
TTTTTCGGGAACCCGTTATTGGAGCTGCGCTCTGTGGGTTAATCCCTGCCTCCGTTGGCAAATCATGTAAATAAAAATAAAAAATAAAAAAATAACTAGTGGTAAACTAGCTAGTGTGAATTTCGTCGGTGTTACTAAAGAAACAATTTAGTGATAAATACGTAAATTCTACACCGTATAAAAAGAGAAAACTTACTAACGTTTCGGACGTTACTCCGACGAAGGACTAACGTCCGAAACGTCAGTAAGTTTTCTCTGTTTATACGGTGTAGAATTTACATATTTATCACTAATATGAGTATACCAGATAACCAAAGGCTCAGATTTAGCGTCCGTTTGTGTAAGAAGGCCTGGATCATGGACAGTGGGGTTTCCGCGATGATTTTTACCACAGGCGGCCAAATCAAAAAGTTCAAAAGCTACGTCATTCGCACCGGATTTTGACTGAATTTACCACCAGAATTGTTTTCTTTTTTGACAGATAGTCTCGCAAATACACAATAAAGACGATGAAATAAATTTAATTTGCTTACTTTAAGTAGATTGTGTTATTTCTGTCGTACACTCTTCGTTAGTAACACGAGAATGCACGACGAAAATCTCAAAAAAGCTCAAAAGTTAGAATTTTTGTCAATTTTTTTTTACGTCGTCACGGCGTCTAGCTTATTGAGTGTTAAACGAGTCTGTTTCGAAACGTGATAACGCTTAAAAATTAAAAGCTGCGTCGGAGAGAAGGATTATTGTCTGAAACGGCAGTGTGTTTTCCATTTCGACGGTGTAAAACTTAATTATTTTTTATTGTTTTTTAAAATGTGAAGTGTTTGTGTGCTTAATAATGTATAGTCTTTAGAAAGGGCAATTTTCAGTTGATTTCAGCTTATGATGTCAGTTTTACGATCAATGACCTAGGAACTATTAGCCAGTGACCTCATCTCCAATAAGTTCAAACTTTAATACCTAACAGAATTGGGAAAATGCATCCTTGTCAAAGGATTGTATTACCTTTTTGAAAACATTCGAGGCATAAATGACCCATAGATAAAGTTCGGCATAAGCCTCCTCGGTCCTTGAATGAATTTTGAACAAAAACAAATATTTTTTTGAAACTTTACAACAGCGTTTCTCAGAGCAACATAAGCAACGAAACGACATGACTAACACAGTTTTGCTTCTGTTGCTTTTGTTGAGTCTAAGCGTCTTCGGTGAAGAGTCTTCAGGTCAGTCACACTATATCGAAAATTTGTGTTCTCCCGTTCTAGTTATTTTGTTTCCTTTTTTTAAAAATATTTTCTTCTACAAAGCTTTATAACGTAAGCAATCTTGAATTTCTCACTCATTCCTTTCCTTTATATTATATTCCTACTAAATTGTTACTTAATTAGTCACCAAGTGCAGAATTAAAACGAATCATTTGCAATCTGTTCAAAGTCATTATAAAAACATTCCTTTTAATTATCAAATGTCAACATGTGATTGTAAAACATTCTGCAATTTAATAACGAGTTTATGTAAAAGCTTTGTGCAATCCTACGGGGTTGTAGTATATCTGTCTCAAGATAGTGAATTAATCTCTCGCTTTGCGGTAATTTACAAGGACTCACTCAAGCAGTTAGACAACTTACTAAGAGGATTCCGAAAAATCAGTGGAACTTGAATGTACGTGATCTCTGCGATTCCGGTAGAGTAGTCTGAGCTTTTAATAATAATATTAATAATAATAATAATAATAACAATAACAACAAAAATAGGGAGATTGAAAAGCTAGGGATAACATCCAATGTTGGAGTGATGCAAGAAACTGCATTGTTGGAAACTGCAAGGATATTGAGGAAAGTTTTGGAAATATATATGAAGAAGAGATAATTCTGTTAGCCCTTGGTCATTTGTTATGACTTGCCTAACAGAAGGAAATGACGGCAGTGACAGCAGCCAGAACATGATGTTAAAATAGTAATAATAATAGTAATAGTTATAATAATAATAGTAATAATAAAAGAAAAACAAAAAGAAACAGACATCGTATTAATAGATAAAAAAGGAGGTAAAAATTATTGATATTGCGATACCAGATGATGTTAAAGTATGCGAGAAAGAGCTGGAAAAAATTGACAAGTAGAAACCTTTGAAGTATGAGATTGCACGTTTATGGAAAATGCGGAGGGTGACTGTAATCCCAATTGTTGTTGGAGCGCTGGGAGCGATTACAACTCGGATTAAGAAATGTGTCAAGGAAGTCGGAATAGAAATGTGTGTTGAGCATGAGCAGAAGACTGCTCTACTTGGGACAGCGAGAGTGTTAAGATTGGTATTTGGTTACTAACTATCTTGGTTCAGAGACCTGAGAGTCCTTTAAAGAAAGAAAGACTCGCGCTCATCACCGCCTCAAAGTACAGAGGCGCCCCTGGCTGCCGCTATATGGACCATGCATGACCTCGGAGCACAGCCTCAAGGAGGGAGGAAAACCGGAGTACCCGGAGAAAATCCCTCGGAGTCAGATAGAAATGGACAAATCTCCGCCCACATGCGGAACCCGGGAGTCGATCCCGGGTCGTAGAGATGGGAAGCGCGAGTGATGACCACTACGCCAACCTGACTCCTTTGGCAGCTGGTTGCTGCCCGTACTCACAGTGATCATTCCAAAGCAACTAAGATCGTAAGCTTTGACATGAGCTCTAACAAACATAACAATAACAATGATGATGATGATGATAATTACAATATTTTTGTTCTACCTTCATTAGCTGATCTTACAACGTGAAACATAAATGATGGGATGTATTTTAGAAGAAGCTATTGTACAGACATTTTTAGCGTCAAGATAGCCATTATACCTCTTTTAAGAGAGGTAATTTAGTTGATGATGTGAAAGACAAAATAGGAAGTCCATACATGCAGTAGTAAAAACTAAAATACAATATATTTGCTTATGTCGGTGAATCAACACACAACTTTGTGATTAGCTATTTGATAATTGTGATCTTCCGATCAAAAAAAGAACTGATATAGAACGAGTTTAGAACTGTCCCCTTTTTCTTGCTTCGAGTTTCCCTTGCCCACATTGTTTGGTTCCACTGCTAAAACTAAAACGTCAAACTCGTTTTACCGTGGAAAATGTTTTTTTTATAACAACTGCTTATTTTGCTGTAACTAATTAAAACCACAAATACTCACAAATGCATTTGTCATGTCCTTAACAAATATATTTTCTCTGACTAAGATCTCACTGTATTTTGCGTTCGACGAAAGAAAAGGCGGTATACTAATCGTGTTATTGCTCGCGGGCTCAGGCTTAATCAACCTCGTTCCCAGGGCTTTTCCCTATGTTGTGGCCGCACGCAAAACATAGGGAAAAGCCCTGGGAACGAGGTTGAGGCTTGATGCTATCAGTTCTGCTTTTGAGCGACTTTCTTTTGACTGGGTGACTTATAACAAATGCTTGGGCTTCATGCACGACTGTCAGTAAAAAATATGAGCTTCTACGTTTCTAGGTCATTCATTGTTGTTGTTTTTTTCGTTGATTATTACAAGTAAGTGAATCTCTATTAATTGAAGGCTAGCTACTGGTGTGAGTGGTTTGTTAATGTTTACAAATACACGCTACAAATACACGCTTGCGACACAATGAACGAGAGATTTGAATATGACAATGTCGAGTTAACTGTGTTGCCAGCAAGTGCGTATGCAATCTGAGTTCACTGCATGCAACGCAAGGCGCGACACATGACTTTATAACCAACCTGAAGCAAGAACTTGAACACATAAGAATCTTTAAACTAAAAAAGCTGTACCTGAAGAAAGATTAAAAAACAGAAGTTTTAAGAATTAACACGAACAGGACAACTTTTAGGAGCAAATAGCGAAGCATTCAATGAAATTTGTCAAAAGCTGAAACTTAAAGCGCAAAAAGAAAAAAATTAACAAATTATATTGTTTTAGAATTCATCATAGGAAATAAATTCAATCTTTTAATGAAGGACTAGAAGATATCAACCAGTATTTGATGTGGTTTTTCACAAGTTGGCGAGACAGCCGAGGATCCTCGACTAAGTAAACATCGCCATATTGTCAAAAAAAAAAAAGTAAGGAATCTGTATATTTTTGGTTCCAAGTGTTTTCCACCATAAAACCAACCAATTTCAATGATTGTAAATCCGGTCTTCAACAAATCTGGCAAATGGTTGAATCCATTTTAAACTGACATCAAACAGTAAAACTATACAAAAACTTCACAAACTGCTGCACAAAAAACCCAAATTGGTTTTGCTGCCACAAGTAAAAAAAATAAACAAGACGCTCTAGGATCGTATACTTGTGCCAGCTCGTGGATAAAATGTGAAAGCTTTTGATTTTATTGAGTTCTGACTGTATACGTAAGACTTGGCTTCTCAGTCCAGTATATCAAGTATTACATCAAGTGGCTGAAGAACGCGACACAAATAAAAATAGAAATTAAAAAAAAAAAACACGGGGCAAACCTAAACTTGTGCCGCGCTTCGCTGCTGGCACAAGTAATAACACAATGAGATATGTAAAAAACAAAAGGAAATAAAAGGATAGAGATTGGTGAAAAAGAGTTGTTAAAAAGACACAAAGGTTCCGGGACAACAGAAGCTTAACAAAAAGTGAAGCGTTCATTTATCCCGTGGGGATTAAGAGTGTCCAAAGCGTGAATTAGTCGCAATTTTTTGTTGCAAAACTAAAGAAATGCGACTAATTCACGCTTTGTGCACAAAACAAGTAAGGAACATTTGTAAACTGCAGCTATATGTTTTCTTTTACAGAAGTACGTTTACGAGGCCCCTACAATTCTACAGATGGCTTCGTTGAAATCCTCTACAATGACACCTGGGGGACACTGTGCAGTGAAAAGTTCGACATCAAAGACGCGCGTGTCATCTGCCGAATGCTAGGTTACCCAGACGCCTTAGCGGCTGTTACAAAAGGATTGTTCGGACAAGGAAACGAGACGATATGGTTGGGTGATGTTTGTTGTCATGGTAGTGAAACCTCAATATTTCATTGTCCTCGCCAAGAAATTGGGTCACCCGATTGCGGTCATAGTGATGACGTCGGGGTGGTCTGTCAAAAGACGGAAGAAACACCCCGAGGTAAGAGGTCTTTTTTTCCAATATGATTTCTTTCGTAGATATTGAAAAGAGTTAAATCTCGGATGCAAATTTTTCCAAACGGAAAATATCTGGTATTCTCCAAGTCGTGCAAACCCGTTATAAAGCGGTAAATGGCATTGCTCAATATCCATAGATGTCATCATGTTTAATCAGCAACAACGGAAATCCTACCGAACTTTCTACATAAATAATGAAATAAAATTTACAATTCTTCTGGTATGTCATAATTTAGCTGCAGGTTAGATTAATATTTAACATAACAACCTACGGGTGTCAGTTGAATCTTTCAATTATAATAATATTGTGCATACTAAGCTAAAAGTGTTTTGATTTTTGAAAAGAACATAATTTAATATGAAGATTTATATACCTGAATTTTTTCATGTCTTTTTTTACTGGCCGAAAGTACTTATTACTGGTACGTATGCGCAGTCTCTAGTTATCTTTCAAAACAAAAGCTTTAGGTTTGTTTTGTCCTCAACTATATTGTTGTTGCAAACTTTGGGAAACAATCAACGCATAAAATGAACGACCAGAAACGTAATCCTACTGCTGCATTGCTGGTTTGTAAAATAAAAAAGTCTGTTTCAACAAGGAGTAAAAAAATAAAACTGTTTCGGCAATTTTCTTATGAAACAAAGTTTCTTGGCAATTTTACAAATAGATAAATTTTACACCGTAGTGAAAATAGTTTTTGAACTGACGTTTCGGACTGTAGTCCTTCGTCGGTGTGAACTGTTTCTGTAGAATCACCGACGCAGCATTCCATTTATGACATTTCTTGGCAATTGTTTACAAAAACGGAAAACGATCATTCTTATCATAGATAAAAAAGAAATTATTTCCCGATAATTCAGTCTCGTTATTTTTGTAATGAATGTTAATAAGAATTTATTGTTTCTAATTTTGGTAAAAAGCTTGCTTCGTTTCTATAGTAATAAGAAATTTAGAAAAATCTTGAAATGAGTTTTGAAGAGCAAGAAGTGTTTGGATGAATTTTGGCCTTTTTAAAAATGAAATACATGTGTAATGTAGATAATTGGACTTTTTTTTCTTTGATAACTACAGTTCGCCTAATACCGCACAACAGCTTTGCTGTCTCTGCCAGAATCCCAACCGAAGGACGAGTCGAGATATTCCTTAACGGAATATGGGGAACCATATGCGATGATTGGTTCGATATCAAAGATGCACATGTGATTTGCAAAATGCTCAAGTTTCCACGAGCATTAGCTGCAGTTAATCGTGGGATGTTTGGCGAAGGAACAGATCAGATCTGGTTTGATGATTTACATTGTCATGGCAACGAATCTTCAATTTTTAGGTGTCGTCATAGCGGTGTCGGAATACACAACTGTCATCATTATGAAGATGTTGGTGTAATTTGTCAAGACAATGCCTCGTTACCCGAACAAAGAGGTATTTTAAAAAACATAAGTCAATTGAATGGTGTACAAACTAAAAAAATTGGTTCAAGTATACAGGTATCACATGCGAGCCAGTAGCCAACTTGAAGTTACTAATAGGGACGACACTAAGGCCACGTTGGTAACGGTCATCACCCCATAAAACCAAAGTAAATAATAGTAAGACTGAATATTAGCAGCCATGGACAGCTATCTGCACGGCATAGCCAATGAACAGGCTCAGGTTCCCACAAAAGACAAGCAATAGTGAAAGCGTACTGCTAATTGTGGGTCGGTGCCTGTAATGAAAAACGTCCATTTTGAACACCATATGCGTGTCAGTAACCAAATAGATGCCACTGAAATGAGCACTAAGGCAACGTTTGCAGCGGGCATGTGCGTTTTCTAGTTGATGTTTTTCTTTACATCCACATCCTATAAGCATTGTAAACTCTTTCACTAAAAACGGACTGCTGGAAACCACCCAAGGGTCAGTTTAATTTTTCAATCAAACATCGTCAATCATTATAAGATATTTGTCTTTTTAATGTTGTACTGTGTTGCCCGTCTCAAGATCTACAAATCAATACTGCTAAGTACGTGTTTAACCCGGTTGTTAGTTCATCTAAAGGCCTGTTTAAATGGTGCAACATTTTGGGACAACATCATCCAACATTGTTGGGCACAACATGTTGTCTTCGTTTGAACGCCATGTTGGAACATGTTGGGCGATGTTGGATCGTGTTGGACGATGTTGGATGAAGTTTGATTTGTTTCAAACTTTTCATCCAACATCAACTAACATTTTTTTTCGAGCATGCGCATATGAGAACATTCATTGGTAGTCAGTCTATCCGCGTACGTCAAAGTGAGTGTGTTCCAACATTTGCGCACAAGGTTGTTAAAAAAAACTTCTCGTCTCTGATCCTTATCCATGCTCTTATTTTTCCTCTCTTTCGTCTTCGTCCATCAATTCTATTACAACTGCGGTTACAACAAATGTTCGTTTTTTCCACAATTGAGAAACCGACATGTTTTTGTTTTGTAAGCAAATTAAAAACGATTTCGTGATATTAGGATACCAATAGGATATCTCGTTCCCAGAGCCCAGCGATCACATACTAATACGTGGGTCCTGGTAATGATCTCCAACATTTTCCAAAATGTTGCTTCCAACAACGTTGGTTGATGTTGCATCCGTTTAAACGGGCCTTAGATCAAGTCTAAATTTTCTGTATTCCTTCGAGCGCTTGTTGATAGCACTTTTCAACAGTTGTTTGCGACTGACTTTGACATCATGAGGGCTAAAAACTGAGAAAGTTCGGAGAGACATTAAAAGATTTGCAATTACGTAAGAAATTAACATCCAATTGTGCTTTGCTGCATTTGTTTGAGAGCTTCTCAAATTTTCTCAGATCGCTGAAACTGATACGTTCGTACTTCTGTGCGATATAATGTTTAATGTTTCCAAAAGGTCTAGATATTACTAGCCTGACAGTAAATCTCAGAAAAATTACAACAGTTTTAAAACTAAACATGTTTCGGCAATTCTCTTGCCATCGTCAGTAGTGAAATACAAAGCTATTTGGACTTGTGAATTGTATACTTATATAAAAATGCTAATTACACGGTGTTGTAAGAGCGTTTTACAAAAATAATTTTGTAAAAAACTTAAAACACGTACTTAGCTGTATTGATTACTACATCATGAGACGGGCATTACAGTACAATATTGAGAACACAACAGTCAAAAGCGTCCGTCCGAACCCCCTTTTTTTTTTTTTTTTTCAATGAACTATCAAAACATGCAGATAAAAATTATATGACGTTTTTTTTTGGAAGATATTTCATTTGTCGTGGTAGCTTGATTAAAATATGAGTTTTTTTCTCTTTGTCTAAAAACGTAGTTACTTTGACGACGTTCAATAAAATTGTGTGCTATCTTTAACTTTTAAGTCGTGTCAATGATAGGCATGTAGTTCAGTGCTGCTCTCAAACAAGCAGAGCTTTTCATTTTTTGAATAAACAAGATTATAGGTATTTCTTCCAATCAGCTGTTGCTTTGTAGCTTATATAGCAAAAGCACTGCACCGGAATCCGTGCAGATTCGAAAACCCGTCGAAACTGACTTTTTCTTTAATCTTGTCTTTCATAAGTAATAATTTTACGGTAACTTTACATTGTGATCGTTGTTACATGGAAACGCAGTTCGTTTTTATTAATTTTTATAAAATAATTTGGATAGTACGTGCGTTTTGATTGGTCTACAAGTGTGTTTTCATAGCGCTATGAAGCACATGTGGTTTGACTGTCTTCGAGTTGTGAGAATTTACAATACGCGCTTCGTATATCGTCTTTCTCTTTGTTAGCAATGAAAATAATAATTTTTTATAAAAGAAATAAAACATGTTGTCCGTGCCTCCATAGCCTGTTGAAAACCCCGGCAAAGTTTGTGAGAATTCTCGAGCAGGTGAAAACCCTCGACTGCGTCTTGGGTTTTTACTGATCTGCTCTCGAATTCTCCCAAATGTTTGCCTTAGTTTTCACCAGGCTATGAAGGCACGTAAAACATGTTTTATTTCTTAATTACAATATAAATAGGACCCTATGCGTGCTCTGATTGGTTAAAAACCCGTGTTTATCAGAATATAAAACATAGAAAAAGAGTATTTTATTATTTTTTGGCGTGTAGAATCTATGCTATAAAGAAAATGAAAAAGCCTATGTCGTGTATTAGACTGTGATAAAACACTCCGGGAATCTGAAAACACTCGAGAAATGCAAAAAACAATCGCCTGCGGCCGGCTTGTGTTTTCTACATTTTCATCGTGTTCAGAAACGCCAGCCGTGTTTTATCACAGTTTGATACATGGAATAGGATTCTATATTTGTTAATTATAATAAATTGTCCTTGGAAATCACCTCAATTGCATATATAACTGCAAAAATCATTCCGTAACGTCAGAAATAAAAGTTTTTGCTAATCTGTTTTGAAATTTAATCTGATCTTCCTTTTATTTTTACACAGTTCGCCTAAAAACTTTCAGGAACACGACTGGTTCTGGCAACGTAACTGATGGCTTAGTAGAAATTTTTATAAATGGAGAATGGGGAACCATATGCGACGATTATTTCGATAAGAATGGTGCCGATGTTATTTGCCGCATGATGGGGTTTCCGGGATCCTTAATGGCAGTTACGAGAGGCAGGTTTGGTCAAGGGACAGGGAAGATTTGGCTTGATGACCTAGGTTGTTATGGTAACGAGACATCATTATTTGATTGTCGGTACAATGGGATTGGCTGGCACAACTGTTTGCATCATGAAGATGTTGGTGTAATATGCCAAGATAATAAATCGGTTGCCACAAAAAGAGGTATACGCTTTAAATAATAAGGAATTATCACAATGATCTAGTCTCACTAGCACTTGTGTTTAGTTGCAATATTTTTCTGTTTAGCTATAAAAGAAATAATATGTTCGTAGCCAAGTTACATAGATTATTTTCACTTTTTTTATTAAAGCCGATTCATGACCATCATCTATATAACTATCCAATCATCACAAACATCATCATCATTGTAAATTGATACCATCGCTATCATCATCATCATGGTTAACACCACCATCACTATCACTCCAACTACTCCATTTAACCCTCATTTAGTTTAATTAGATTGACTTTCAATATTAATTTTTTAAAAAATGTTAAAAAAAGCATCCTCTTTCACTTCCTGACTTTTCTTTGTCTATGTGTTTGCTTGCGCTTAGACTATGCTGATGGCATTTACCATATAGTTTTGCTGTTTCTGGTTTTTTTGCATGTTTCTTCATTCTATTTGTGTGTAAGAGCTATAGGAAAATGATACTTAATCTTCTAGTGTCATAACTCGAAAACCTAATGGTTCATTTATGACACTTGGCATTTCTTGAAAACTATTTTAAAATAGTGTTATATATTATATATATTTATTTGGTATTTATATATATATAAATATTCTTTTTTACAAAAAAACATTAAAGTTTTCAAGTATTTAAATTATAAAATATATGTAAAAAAGATGTAAAAATATTTTTTAAAAATAGAAAAGTGAATAAAGGGATTGTGATTGACTTGATTACCTAGGATTCCAATTGATAACTAAGTACAATATGCTCAGACGGTATCAATATAAAATTATCATGACCTGCATTAAAAACCACCATTTTCTCCCCTCTTGAATAAGCACCTATAGCAACTACAGCATAATTTCTAGTTTCCTTAATTTTGGCAACTCAAGTATTGCATTTTTCGTATTGTACGGTCTAACCCATAGTGTTACTGTTACTTGTAATTTTACCTTGCATCAGAGAAGGTGCAATTTCTTTTGTATAATAATGTAAATTTTGTTGCCCTTGCAGCACTGGTCAGTATACAAGAATGTTTCTGAGATTTTTATCCTTGTTCCTGCCTTGCTTGGTTTGAAGGGCAATTTGGAGATGACTTTAGCTTCTCGGTTATCCACTGCAGTAAGTTTCATTTGAATCTTTTGTGACTCAATGTAACCAGCTCAGCATCAAACATGAAATAATGACCGTTTCCAGGTAAAATTCAAATTACATCAAACTCTGTGAAGTTGTCAGTTTCTAAATTCGTCCAAATTTGATAATTTTTTATATTCATTT
>JAOBBB020251975.1:0-11202 GCA_025331005.2 Zoanthus gigantus | reverse complement strand
TATCCCAAAGCTAACATTCTACCCTCAACGTAAACCATCTCACCCATCTTTGCTAATTGTCCACGCTCTTTATTATTACAATCAAAACTGTGTTTTTTCATCAACAATTCCTATGTCGAGATTGACAAATGTCATATTTGCACTAGAATATTAACTACAGTAAGACTAACCTGATTATATAAACACTATATAGCTGTAATTCTTAATACCTCTAGGGTATATAATACAAAAACTCAATGAAATGGGAGCCTGAAAAACAGCTGTCAAATATAAACTTGACTGAATCAGTTGAAACCTCCTTGACAGTTGTATGTCGGTTTGATGTAATCGCATGACTGTATATTATGACAGCTCGAAAGCCATATCGCCGGCCATTGTGAGCTGGTATAACATGATCAAGATGGATATCTACTCCTGGTCCATTGAAAAATCCCCCTTCATTTGTGATATATTCACCTTCAATTTTTGCCATTTCTCGATCATCTTCATACAGCCACAGTCTGTGGAATGGAAGAAATAAAAATTATATTTATCAAGTTGGATTCATGCATAAAAATTATTTAATTCACAAACACAAGAGAAAAGCCTGTAATGTAATGTGCATGCACACTTGGATGAGCCAATGGAATCATGTGATTTTGGTGACACATGTCAATCAACAAGGTATTTAGCATATGCATTTACATGCTCTTTTTGCCAGATTTTCCCCATTTAGTTTCTGACTTCTACTGTGATGTTTTTTGACACAGTGTTTAGTAAGTTAAAGCATAAACAGAAATGTAATTACAAACTTTTCTAGTAAAGTTGTATAAACTAGTAGTAGCTATTGCTAAGTGCCACCGAGTAAGACAAAAATTTAATAAATTTTGAAGATTTTTTGAAACCTCGTAAATTTGTGTCACAATGACATAAGTTACAGTTAAAAATTAAAAAAATATATATAATGTTTTCTGGTTAAAAATTTGACTAATTATAAGCATTCGACTGTTCTACTACAGCCCTCATCAGATAAAAATGAGATAAAAAAAGTTGCTGATATACATATAAAAATTGAGATGAGATAAAAGTTATGAATTATTACAGCTCACAAATGAAAGTGAAAAGAACGTTTTGTTTTCTTTACCTCAAAGAATTGTCCACTACATGACTCCAATTTACCAAACCCAAAGTTGGAAGGTTATCAGAACAAATAAGCCTCACAAAAGAACATGAAAGAACATTTTGATTCCTTTAATATCTCTCCACATAAAGAAAACACAAATCCACCACACTACTCCAATTTGCCGAGGAACCACGCCGCCTAATGCTACATACATCTTTAGCGAACTCTCATTGGCTGCAGTTTCGATGGAGTTTTTAGCACCACCTCCGATTGGCTAAGTGATCCTTACACTACATCTCTTATAAGCACTTGTCTTTGCTGGCTCGTTGGCAATTAACATGTTGACGTTGAATCTGTAAAAGACTAAGTGTCAAAAATTAACCAATCCTAGCCAAATTTGCTCGCTGGCACTTTGCAGATAGCTACTCTTAGTGGCAAGCTATGTTAACATTAGCAAGTAAAGAAAGAGATTACAAGAATAACATACTTTATACAGTCAGGTTTGGTCTCGTTAAGACTTGTGTGCGTAAACAGTCGCACTCCAGCAATGTAAACAAGCGTTGATGTTGATAACACAAATGAGACATTTTCCTCTCTTCGTCCAACATTTCCAAAGGCATTTCCAGAATTAGGGGGACGATACCAATGTAGGGGGGTAGGGGGGTCAGGTGAACGACAACACCTCTGCAACTGTCTACCCTTCCTGGGTTGGCAAAGAAATGGTAGCTTTGGTTTTTTAGTTTTTGTACTGAAGTACAAAAATATGTTCAGAGATTCCCTGTCTGATAAAATTTCCCGAGGAACCACGTTTTCAGCAAACTGACCTTGACTCATTGCTGGAAAGCGAATAGACGTTATTGCGTCTGCAATATGTCGTCGCATATTTGCTCCACTGACTTCTAAGTCACCAGCTTTGCATTTTTCAGTAGCCCAGCGAACCACAGCTTCAAACAAAAAACACTCGTCTACTTTGAGTTCTTCTCTTTTCAACAACTCCAAAACAGATTGTTGGTCGAGCTCAAGAAAACTTCTGGACTGTAAGCACTGTTTGGCATTCAAGTCAACTATGAACCAACAGCGACTTTCAAGTTTTGATTCTCCAAAACGTTTAGCTTGTGTAAGCGTATCGAAGACATTCCCTGGTTCAATTCTTTCTTCCAAGAACAGTCCACATTTGCGTGTTAATGATGGGACTATATATTTTTGTGCAAGATACATAACTCCGAGCACATTTCGTGCTGAAACATTTAACTCGTCGCAGTATAGATAGCGCAAAAACTCAAGAAAACTTTCCGATTCACAGTCTGGTAATTCGATCCTATCTCCAACTTCTGCCATTTCTCCATAAAACATTGCAAAAAACACCGGGCTGCTTACAGCGAGTACATATTTATGAGCCGGAATCAAGAGCGTTTTTCCTTCGCTAGATGAATCCATTACAACGAATGTCACGTCGCTCATTAAAGAGTTCTGAAACATGTACTTGTTTCGTTCCCGAATAGTCTCGCGGTTTGATTGCCAGTCATCTGTAACAACTTCACTGACTAAATCCATGGCGTAGTTTGTCGTAGAGGAGGTAAAAAACATTCAATCTTTACTTATTCTTGATCTTTGGTTCAAAACACCTGGACATCAATGTACCGCAAACCCACAGGAAGCCCAACCTGGATGTTAGTTCATGAATTGAATGTTTTTAAAAATTGCTTTTGCAACTAGTGATTTTATGGAAAAAGTAACGTGATTATGAAATTTACTTTTTGTGCATGTATCACATATAAAACTGTTTTTTCACCTTGTGTTTTGCTTGTACGTTATGGGACGTTAAAATCAATTCGATCGATGAACTAACGGCCAGCTTGGGCTCCCTGTGGATTTTAAATTGTTACGTTACGTTAGAAAAAGGAAGGAAGCGACTACTGCTCAGAAAAATCACATTTCTGGTTCGCTCTTTACTTCTTTGTGCTAGCTTTTAGGGTTTCGTTTTTTTTGCCTTAAAGACTGTGAACAGAAAACAATTAAATGTTTCTCCATGAAGCTAAACAGGTACCTTGTCCTTGTAGTCCTGAGAACTCTAAAAAAGGTCTTTTCACGTTGTAATTTTAGCGATAACTCCGTGCAGGCGCTCAGCTCGAGTAATTCTAACGTGCAGTTATTTTATTTGCTATTGTTCTTTGTCATCCTTATTGCTTTAAGTCCCCGATATCGATTTTGTACTGTGGTGAATTTAAACGACCTTATAAAGAGGGGAGCGCGGGGGACCCTAGGCTCGTTTTCCAGCCGTTGTGTGATCCCGCGTTCCGGACTCCCAAAAAGGCTGGCAATAGAGCCTACGGTTACCCCCAAATACCGCGATATTGTGTCAGGAAAAGGAAAATACCGCGATCCCGTGCGTGAAAATCGTCAATACCGTGATACCGAAAAATCAAGCCTCCAAATCTACATAACTTCCTCAACACTCGTACAACACGGACCAGTACGCGATATTACTACATACGTGTAGCTTCCACTTTGCACATAGTTCGATGTCACGCCAAATGTGTTTCAAATTTTTTAAAAGTTATTTACTTCGCCTGAAATACGTCAAAAGTACTTCGGCGCACTATTCGCTTAGTTCTATGCTATCGTCTTGCAAAACTTGAAATCAGATTAACTCTGTACACAACACAACTTTTTTTCTAGAAAACACGGTATTTACCGTTCTCACACGAGAATAATAGAGAGCTTTTTAAAGCACCAGGCGTTCTTGTTGTCACGGAGGCCAACCAGAACTAAACTATCACCGTACCTGAACACGTCATGCGGTCGTGGTGATCGTTACGGAGGCCTACAAGCTGCTTTTTGCCTCCGTGTTGGTCTATCAGAACTGCAAAGTTTTTTATCACAGGAATGGCTTCAAGCACCGAACTTTGTAAGTAAATAATTTACTTACAATTACTTTAACACTGACTTTTGCTCCAGGTTCTTGCCGTATGTGTAACCAATTAAATTACAATTTAAAGTTTGTTTACGGCTGGGCTCTTCAAAGTTAGTTTTCGCGCCTTTTTACTCTGCGTGCGTCCGTCGTTGTGATACGCGCGCTGCCTGTTAAAAATTCGCGCCAAAAACGATGTTCTCGATCCAGTCTACTTACGGAAAATATACCTTCGTCGTGAGATGTTCCAGTGCTTTAAAGCTCTCTAACATAAAGTGTACTCGAAAAATATGAAAGCAAATACAGCTGTTAAGAACCTCAATCAGCTACCATTTTGTCGTAAGAAAACGTCTACTTCAATCAGCTTATTTACGGATCTAAACTCAGTATTTTCAATTGAATCTTCTTAATCCAGCATTTAACTTTGTATGTTGAGATTTTTAGAATGAGACGGCTTGGACACCCTCATTGCTATAGCCTCGATCTGCAGCGTAAATGTTAGGTCGTTTTATTTCCAAAAATTTTAGCAGTATTTAAGGGTGCAGGGAAACAAAATACCGTACTAGAACAGGGTAAATTATCGAATCCCGGTACCCATCGAAAATATCGTGTATCGCTGACAGAAAGAATACCACAATACCGAGGCTTTACAGCTCTTTTACCGCCGTACCGTACCACGTGACACAGTGGTCCCCCACGTCCCCCCCCCCCTCTTATAATGATCATCGCGGTTCTTCAACAGGATTGATCTCTGCGATACCGTATGCAAATACAGTTCAATGGGGTAACAGTCAAGGTTGCTAACTTTCAAGGGTTTACTGGTTGGTAAAAATGTTAGCAGCTTTATTTCTTTTGCATTTTGGTTCTAAATTTTCTTCCACAGTCCCTTTGACTTTTCCGAAACCGCCGACAAGGTTACCGACCCAGCGAGCGGTCGCCGAGTGCAATAAAAAGTGGTAGCCTTTTTGTGCTAAATTTTTGATATGTAATGGAACGTGCATTCCGAATCACTTTCCCATCCAATCTTGTACCCAGGCTAATTTCGAGGTTGTTACCCGTCATCTATGGCGTCTACGCTATTTTTACACACCGACACACGAGCGATCAATAACGATGCACTAAGCCGTCATAGAAATTGAAATCGGTCTTCTGGGTCCAGTTCTTCAAAACCCAATAACTGAATTAGCACTAACCCTGGGTTAATTTTTAAACTTTATATATACAGATGATTTTATCTGTAAATTTGGGATTAACAAGTTGGTTTAATTGAAATTTAGGAAACAATTTGTGACTATACTTTTAAAAATAAATTTTCACGTTAGTACTAGTAGAACTTTAACCCAGGGTTAAATTTGACCCCCCCTTTGAACAACGACGCCCTGGAGGTTTAGGGGCACGACCTTAAAATGCATTGATTCACTGAACTTATAAGATTTCGAATGCGACTTCACACACGCTTTTGGTATATACTTCATGCAAGTATGACATATATCAGGGTTCCTGCAGGTTCCAACTCAGGAAATTGAAGACCTTTTTAAGACTTTTTAAGACACAAACTTTCAAAGTTTAAGACCTGTGAAAATTAAAATGTTGCTCAAACGATCTAGTGAAAGATTAGAATGCTGCACCCCAACAGGATTGCGGGTTTTGAAGTGACTACTCGTACACTTTTCCGTGCCTTTTGCGATGCTTTTTCGAGGCATTGTGTACACGACAAGCAACAGCCAAAATATGCTTCAAATTTTAACCTGTGGAAAAAACATTTTTGACTTGAAATCAAATTGAAATTGAAATATATACCACGCTTTTGTTCATTTTACAGAATCCAATGTGTGCAACAAAGGGCACATTTTTTTTATTCCCCGAGGGGCACCAACTATTTTAATGACAGGGGGTCTCACAGAGGATCATATTTTATTTCCAAAAAAATCCCATCTTCGGAATTAACCCAAAACATTTTACGTCATCGTTTTTGCATCAACAAATTTTATTACAATATACATAATGGAATATCTTAAATGTTCCGTAACACCACACAAACAGTAAATTGGGCTTATGTTATTGTCGACTTGAGATGAAGAAAGTTTTTACAATACCCAAAAAAATCTGTTTCTTTTTTTTTTACAACCCAAAAAAATCCCTGCAAATTTTTGTTTCATAGACCAAAAACAATCCCTTTGCCTTAATTTATTCTTAAAATAAATATTTTCAATTTTTTACATTTTGCAAATAAAGCTTGGCCTTATATTCTTACTAAAAATTTACTCAAAGAGTTTGCAAAACATTTACAAAAATACAACAACTCCCAAAAAATCTGATTTATTGAATATGAACTTTAAGTTGAATACATTTCACAATAAACAAGTATTCCAACAAACAGATATTACATAAATTGATTCACCAGACAGATAATTCAAGATAAAAATATCATTGTTCTTGATTACTAATTATTAGAAAGAATATAAATGCCATCAGAAAATTCATTTAGTGTCAGTATAACAAAATTCTTGAATGAGCTTCCGTTATAAATACATTTCTTTCTGTAGTTAGTATAATCAATAAATAACACCAATTGTTTATTGAATTCGTTTCTATATCAAATCCTAAATAATTAAAATAACTATGTCAAACTCATTCGTTTGATTTTGACTAAGAAAGTGCAATTAATTATAAGTACATAAATTATGATTATTATGTCAAAAATAATAATGTTCTTGCAATAATGGCTCCACATAGTCAGTCAGATCCCGCATTTAGTATTGGGGGGCTTCACATGAATTTTAGCCACATGCAACTACGAAGGGAATAATCCCCAGGAAAGTTTTGTAATTTGGGTTCTTGAAAAGTGCCTTCCTGTATTTCAAGGGGTAACTGTAACTTATTCATTGCCTTCAGGTCCGTAGTGGAGGGAGGGGGCCAACCCCAGATTTTTTTGAAGGTAAGAAATGTGAAAATACAGTAAATAGTCAATGGAAATTAAAATATTAAAAATGTATTATTTCTGTCACATATAAACATGTATGTTACCATTGAACAGAAACACTGTTACGCTTAAGCTGTCTGGGTACAAAAATGCTGCCATAGGACCCCCCAGAAATAAAGTCAAACCTTAAATTTTGAATGAGAATTTCATTGCAACCAGTAGATAATATGGAACCAAACCTACTTCAAATGCATCTTATCTGTCCTACAACATATTTCTAAATGGAACCCAGGCTTTACAGCATACAAACAATACCAGAATACAGATGTATTTCTTTGTTTAGCTTTTAAAGATTCCGATTTGAAACATCAGCTTGGAACTAAATTAATTTATAGTACAAATCTGTATTTTATGACTGGATATATAATAATATATAAGTATATAATACTATAATTCATGAATAAATAGTTTAATATTTTTTCATGTGGTAGCTAGATACATGGAATGGATTCATTGGTTTTAATAATAACATTGATATCAACATTGTAATTTATTAAACAAGATGGTGTAGGGACCTTTAATGCTTTTATTCCCAGTTGTATCACTAAATTCTCCCAACTTAAGCCCATACTTTTGATTTAACAAGTTTGAGAGAATTTTATTTTGATCTTCAGAAGTTTGCTTTATTTGATCTAATCTTATTTTCTCATACCAAATATCCTATTTTGTATGTGTTATGTAAGGAGAAGTTTGGTGTTGATAACTGAATGGGACTGAAAGGGTTAACAAGCAGACATCTAAGTTGTGTAGCTGGTGGTAAGATTATTAGTTTTTCATAAAGATATTTTACACAAATTAAGCTGGGAGTGCTAACGAGTACTATGCCAATGTACACTAACCCAAACCTTGGGCAGAACTTGAATTAATCAACTAACATGTGAATGCTACTCAAATAATTATCCTAAATTAAAAAGTTTTTGGAGTATACAGTACATAGTTTTATATATAGCCACTAGCACTTTATTTACAATCCACCAACAAATTTCTTTATTTCTTTAATTTTTGCATTCCCCAAAATTAACAGTTGATAACTTTTTATTATGTGATCAAAATATCATGCAGAGCACAAGTAAAAACTTGATTGGTGATTTAAGTATGTATACTCAGATATGATAATAACTATAACTTTATGTTTACTTAAGTTTATTGTATTAACATATTATTATTATCATTTTTTTGTTAATATTACCATTATTAAAATTATTACCCACTACAAAAAAAATATTTTTGGGGGTTATTAGGTTTCCACAACTTGTACAAAATAAATTAATACAATTCATTATTACATAGACTATGCACAACACAAATATTATACAATCATATAATAACCTGACTAAGAGAAGAGCTCATAAAAATACCACACATTTTTGAAGAAAGCAAATACTAAGAGTGCATACAGGTCAAATAAATTTTCAGTTCGATGAATGACAATGGTATTTTTCACTAATTCTTCAAGAACTCCGGTGAAGTTTCCAATTCACAAAAGATACAATTTTGTACAACAGTAGAATTTCAGGAAAAAGTTCATGCATATGAACTCTCTTGAACCAAACGAGTTAAGAGTAAATAACTGGTGCAAGCGAAAAATATGACAAAACTTGAGCAAAACAAGAAAAAAAGTAATTTCAACTGTGTTAAATAGAAATACATTACAAAAGCTCAACATGATAAAGACTGTAATGCAAAAAGAAGAGCAAAAAGGGAAGGAAACTCACCATTGGCAAATACATATCAATCTAATAAAAGTCAATGAGGGTACCCTATACACTTATTATTCATGAATCATGTAAAATTATTTGATTATTTCACATGTTTTACAAAACATTTTGAATGTCATTCATTGTTCACACAAAATATTCACAGGTCACAGTAAAATTAATAATATTCTTCATGAATCACATATCATGAAATAAGTATAGGGTACCCTCCTAAATCAGTTATAGTAGAAGTTACCACGGGCCTTTCAACTAGTCTGTCCTATATAAAAAACTTGAAACTTCACAGTAATCTCATATATAAGAATAACATCATTGGTATCAAAATGTTGATAATGTTAATGACAGTGTTAATTAATGTTTTAACACACCACATGTGATGCAATAACAAATTAATTAGCCAGATTATTTTAAGAAAAATTATTCTTTTATTAGCCAATCAGCAACCAGTACTAGATGAGGTTTGAGTATGCACCTATTTAAGTCAAGTAGTATGGTGGGGTAGGGCAAATAACAAGTAACATTATTGGGCATGTGGCATTTGTAATAACTGCTTTCACACCATGGGCACAGAATGCAAACCAACCCCAAAAATTTTAGATTTTGAAAGATCATAAACTATTGCTCTGATTTTCGTTTACAATATGCACAAATGTCTCTCAGATTCTTAATTATTATTAGTAAATAAGCATAGAACTAAAATATTCGACATGTAAATGACTGGATAGGATATTTTACAAAGAAAGAAGTCTTAACTGTGTATGTGCTAATTTGTTCTGTTGTAAAGCACTTATTTTTTAGGAAGTAGATAAAACAAGAAAGAAGGAAGGGGGAAAACACAAATCGCAGGCTATATAATAAATATAGAACCTTCTTAACAAAACAAAATTTAACTTTCTGAACAAATAGATGATGTAAGCATTTTTCTACATCTGAACTCAAGATAAAGCTTGCTAAACTAAGCCAATCAGAATCTTTGTTAGAATACAGATAATCATTTGATTGGTGCAATAAGATAAAAGCTGTCACACCACTTGAGTCTGCAAACCGAAAAAGTACATTGGCTGCTGTTATTTAAAATTGAAAAACAAAATATTTAATCCACAATTTTTGTAAAATCTTAATAATACAATTTTTGTGTTGAAAGTAAGCCTGGTTTGGAAATATGTATCACTCATCATTGATGCAATGTTTTACCCACAAGGGACTTTATTTTGTGTGTATTTTAAAATACTTTCATGGCTTTTTTTCAAAACAAATTTTACTTTTTATCTGAAGAGTTTATGCAAGTGAGAGTCTAAACTTTGACAGAGCATGCAATTTCAGCCAATGAAAGTGTGCAATCTTTTGATACTTAAACGTACAAAAATTTAAAGAACTATTTATATTGATCAGTGGTGCAAAATGTTTTGGAACTCCAAGGAACTTGGCTTCTTTTTTTATATAAAACTTATGTAAAATGCCCAATCAAGTGGTTGAGCTTCACAGTTAAATTATTTTACCCTCATAAAGACATGTTCTTTCAAACATCTGAAATCTGTGTGCCTAGCTCCTTCACCTGTACTAAACAATGGTAGGTGTACATCATAATCCTCAAAATATATATACAACATGAAACTAATTATATATTAATATTATTCCATATACAGTATAATTTATAAATGCATGTTTGGTTTGATGAAGGAGGGTGCCTTGAATCAAGTGAAATCGAGAATGGGAGTTGGAAAGATTAGAGTGGGGTAAATCTGCCCACCCCATTTATGGGGATTGATGAAGAATAAGAAAATATTTTTCGGCCTTTTTTTCAACCCATTAATCAACAATGGATCCCAGATAAATAAGGATTAAATTCTTCAAAGGTAAAATCCTTCCATAGTATTAGAAAAACGTACAATATGCATGAGATTTGTCAGAAGACGTCAGCTACATTTACCCTTCTTAAAAGTATTGGTATAAATTAGTTTGCATTTGAAGCACCCTTTAAGTGCAACTAACACAGACTTTCTGCGTCAAACAGAGCAGCTATTGAAACAATTTGAAGAACTTCTGCAAAAAAAAAGGTGTAATCTTTTTTCCCAAAGAGTAAGTAATTTGAAATTTGAGAATTTTCAGTTTGGTTCATGCATACATCCTAAGGGTAACTAGCAACAGTTGTGAATGATATTTAACACTAGTAACTTAGAATGGCACTATTCGAAACAAATTTGCCCATCACCAATGGGGTTTTTGAAATAGTTTAGTGAAACAGAAAAAGGAAACAGAGTTAGTTGCACTTTAATAGTTGAATGGTCTAATTCAAATATGGTGTAAGTGACATTTGATGAAGTTCTCAACTCTCACTAGATTATCCGTCTTATTTCTTCATAACTTTTGAGAGAATTATTTTAAATAGCATTTCATACAAATAAAGTCAAATTGTTTTTGTACTAGACAAAAATGACATAAAATAATTTTGATCAAGTTCTCATCTCTCCCTACATTATCCTCATTA
>JAOBBB020251888.1:0-11202 GCA_025331005.2 Zoanthus gigantus | reverse complement strand
CCCCCACCCCCCCCCCCCCCCCCCCCCCCCCCCCCCCCCCCCCCCCCCCCCCCCCCCCCCCCCCCCTACTTAAGGGAATTTGTGCTAATAAACATATATTTTTGTATTTCTATGCGTGAATCTACAGCAATTATTAAAGAATAAAGGCAGACAGTGACATCAGATACAATGACAGTATTTTTTACAAAATATTTTCAATAAGAAACAAGTCTCTTCAAAAGGATGAGAAATGAGTGTGGTAGGGACGGGGGAGGTATAACTTGTCCCTCGGGGTGATGGAATTTAGTAAAAATACCAATGACGATATTTTGAAATCACTCAAATTTCACTCGCTCTTCTTTCCCGTAAAATAATTTTTGACGATAATGAAATATCACAAGGTGATATTTATTATTATTGCAAGTTGTACTGTTGATTATAATAATAGCGCTGTTAACTTAACTTTATTTTATTAGTATAAACCATCAAGGAGATTACAGAAATTAGCTAAAAAGCGTTGTCTAAAACAGTGGCATATGCATATAGACATGCACATAAATACATATATATGTTTACTTTATGATATAGATAAAACCACGAAAACCGACCTGCTTTCAAAAGCCGTGACTTTTTTGTTAGTTCAGTTAGTAAAATTTTCAAGCCACAGTTTTTTCAGTTACTTGCAATGTGTATTAACCATTGTTTATAAGTCGTCCCTCTTATTTTACAAATTTTACTTCGGATAAAATTCTGGAAAAGTCTCACCTTTTTTGGCAGGGGAGAATAGATTCTGCCATACGAATGGAACGAGCCCCATGAAATATTAAACTTGAAGGCATGACGTAAATAGCGGACAATTTTTTTGACATACTTGTCACGTGCTCCAAGGCAGACAGACACATATCACTTATCGTGCTTGCTTCGCTGCTTAAGCTTTCGGTCTCACTTCGGCTGTCATCGTAAACATCTTCGTGTGACATGCCACGAACGAGCTTGATAAGAACATAGATACATTCGACGGTAGCCGCAGCAAACACTGAAGGATTCTTGTTGCTAAGAAACGCTGATACTATATCGAGGGCTGGACTAGAACGTTGATCTGGTTCAAAGTTTTCCAATGGCACCCGAAAGTGTGGTTGAATAGCCCGCAGTGCTTTTAACAGCGGTCTCCAACCAGACTTAACACTGGTGGTGTATCTTTCAACTAAGTCAGTGAAAGTTGATAGAATCTGGAAAGAAATGAGAACAAGAACTAGTTAAGTAAACAGACCCTACAGATCATATGAAAGATTAAATTAGGTAGAAAAAAAGAAAAAAAGTTAGGTAGAATCTTCCTTCAGGTGATACAGTAATAAATATAGAACTATTGTTTTTAACAACACCAAACCTATTACATACACTCAATATCTTTTTTAAGAATCACGAGGCTCAAAATCCCCTGAAAATTAAGAATTATCTGAGAATTAACTTGGGCTCAGATTTATTTTATTTTGCAATACAAAATATGTTACGAATCACTTGAAAAAGATTCATGAGGCTCATACAAAATGAACTGACTCTTATTCAACATTTTGAGTGTATATAAACAAAGCAGGACTTCTAACATCAAAAAGAACAGTAAATTTACTTTGATTTAAAATAACTTTGATTTATTATAACTTTAAATACATATTCATTAATCTGCTTCATTGTGTTAATTGCATTACCTCAAATTTTGCTAAACTAATATTTTGTCAAGTCCAACCAATTGGATTATAGCTTCAGTACTTCGGTGTCCAATCAAAAGCAATTGGGAAACAAACGTGTCTAGGAAAACTTATTAGTTTGGGGACAAAAATTCAACACAGCTTCAGCGGACACTCAGGTGAAAGTGACCGATACAAAGAGCAACTGTAACGAGAGTAGGACTTGAGTCAGTATGCTCTAAGAAAATGACAGTCATGCATGTTATGTAAATACTCACATGTTCTTGTTCGTCTTCTCCGCAGGCGTCTGATAGGATCACAGTTGAGAACGGTTGAAACAACGATTCATTGAACCAGAAGTGTGGCAACTCATTACGGTTGGCAAGAACTTCGTTTAAGATATCATTTAAAGAAGAAATGGCCATCTTGGATATGTTTCTGTCTTTATGACTGGCTGCCTGCCGAAGGATGAAAAGAATGCACTCAGTATTTGTGCTCCAACTGTTGCTGGGATGTTAACAAACAAAGAGTTAATTCTTATAATTGTTGAGACTGAGTTTATACCGCGGTGTAGACAATGATGTTATGAATAATCATTGTAATTTCGTAAATTAAGCAATTGTAAAAGAGAAACCGGAATTTTATTTTTTTTCAAAATTCAACGGGTCTCGAACCAGGAACCTCTGCGATACAGATATAATTGAGCGATGAAGCCAGGTCACCTTAATGGCTCCTTCTATGATGTACATTCAACGTTAAAGAACTGTTATAAGCGGAATTACAGGGAACAAACAAAAATGAGATTAACGATATTGATGGTATCAAGAAATTGGATCGAATTCGCATAAAATAAAGTTGACGCTTTCTTTGTTGACGCTTTCTTTGTATGTTCACTTCCAAATAAGGAAAATATTCCTTATATGGAGAAATCCCTAATCAAATCAAAACAAAGGAACACGTCGCGGCAAGATTCAAAAACCATTCATTAAAGAATTTGAAATGCAAATCTATGTTTTGTCGAACAATAGTACGTCAGTCAACCACAAATTCTATTCCATTTGCCGAACACAACCAAAGCAATTACTATTTCTTGATATGTATTGATGATAATCATTGATAATGATGATATGAAGTGTTATTGGTTCATACCTCAATGAAATGGGGTGAGATGACACTCCACGTCATCATGATATGCAATAGCGGTCTACTGGTGTTGCGGGCACATCTTATCATGACGTCTGCAAGTCTGTACAAATGTACCGTGGATGTGGTAGCAGCTCGATGACCAGTGGTGTTTGTGGGCACACCAGAGTGGGACTGAGTCCCGTAAAGCTGTGAACGTGATGCTGTAACTAATTCCTGTAGAAATGAAATCAGGCCTTGCAGCTGAAGTGTGTTAGCAGTATGTTCAAACAATCTGTCGACAGCGGCCGAAAGTGCATAAACCGCTCGTGAAGCGTCAGCGGGCGTTAGAAGTCCGCTGTCAGACGGATTTCCGTCCAGCTCCTGTTTGTTATTTGGTCTTAAACCGTCAGGGGGAGATGTGTCTGCAGGCAGATAGTCGGAGGTGATAGAAGATTCCGAGAGGGGGGAAGAGAAGTCCGTTCGGAGTGATGTCGAATGGATCTGGTCATTTATACTGCTATTAAAATGAAGTCTCTCCAGCTGTGATATGTAAAAACAGCACCTGTAGAAACAGTTAGAATTAATGTCAGCTATCAGGGTTCCACAATAAGTATTTTAATAAAGAGTAAACAGCTCAAAAGAAACTGTTAATCAAAGATGTCAATGAGACGACTCAAGGAAACTGCGTAGAAGTAGATCTACAATTCAGACCAAAACTAGCATCGTCCGCACACAAGTCGTTCAAGATTCCTGTCAAAGAGTTATCCCATACATCCCTCGACTTTTCTCAGTTCGGCTTTACATTTTCGAATGAATATGCGTTAATAATAGCAAATAATTAAACCAATTCCCCAGACGAATCAAGGAATCAAACTCAATATTGCTTAAACGGTAAAACTAAAGGAGAACAAGTTTCCGTAAACTGGTAAACACTGCGGATTGAGACACTTTATATACAAACCAACCGTGCAAAGCAGGCTGGTGGATTCTATTAGTTCACTAAATTTTATGCAAATGAGGGAGTCCCAGCTATAACACCTACTACTCCTACGGAGTATCCATGAGTCAAAAAAAGGAGGAGCGAAGACATAGAAGCAGAGCGGTATTTGGAAATGATTAATTCTCATATGTTTCTAATATTTTCTCTTAGTTTAACATTAAATAAAACAAATAATGACCAACAACCTAAAATTGATATACTGATCAATGCATAATAACAGTTAACAATTTTGTTGCTTGCGATAAAATAGAACACAATATTAATAATAATACTTGTTTCCAAACTGTAAATAGATGTTTTAGTTTTAGAAATACCCTTTATATAATTTACTTGACAATAAATCCTAAATTTTGGCCACACTAAGAGACGAAACGCAAAAGATTTTCAACAAAAGGAACACAATAATCAGTTGGAATTTTTATTTACTACCTGAACACGTGCTTCCAGCATTTAGGTGCGTGGTTACCAAGCTCAACTCCTACCGCTAATAGTCCATCCATACTCAGTACATGGGCAGCGTGGAGTTTCAGTGCTGCTATTGGATTGTGTAACTTATTTGGCCTCAATATAGTAGATTCTACCCCGCAGGAGGCATTCGCAAGGTGTGCTAACACCTGCTCGCACCGAGGTTGTATTCCCAGGGTGCAACACAGGCGTGCTGCACGTCGTAGTCCATCCAGACTGAGGCAAATTGTGTCGCGTTCACGGTTATGGTCTCGCTTTAGATCTGAACCAAGCATTAGGGCGATGCTGTTTGGCCCGCCTATTCCTAAACGCACACAAAAGATATTGGGTAAGTAACAATTTAGTCCTAATCAGAAATCATCTTTTTATACTGTATTGCTCAGTAGCTCATGAGAGAAGACGTTTAGGAGTTAAATTACATTTTATTTGTTGTTTCTTTTTCTTTCGTCTTTGATATGTCTGTCATCCTTTGCTTTTGCAGTGATGAATCAATAATTTCCATTGCTCTCCTTCATAAACTTGGTAGTTTCCTAAAGTTTTGTTTTAGCAGCTGCTTCAGCTTTGAAAGCAAGCATCTCAATCAAGTGTCTGCCTTCCTATAGCTTCGTTTGACATCTTTTCTCTTTCATGGCACATTCAACCATATATCTCTCCTTCAAACGTCGAGAGGCTGTGCTCAACATTCCTTTGTTTTTTCTCTACTTGGAAATTTTGGTTTAAGTTGCACCACCAATCCATTCTTCTTTCCATTTCTTTCGGTATCCCAAGATCTGTTTACTGGTTTCCTTCAACTCACAGCTAAGGGCACCTAAACTCCAAAATTAGTTTTTTATATGTTGAAGTGCATATATTTGAGATTCCAAAAAAGTAGATTTTACACCAATCTTTATTTTTAAAAAATGTTACAAAGAGCTCGTAAAACTTCAATGGGGAGCCATATTGCACTATTATCGAGGGCTCACAACGTCAAATTGCAAGTTCGCTATGTGTTTATCGCTGGAATGTTTAGCGACATTATCACGTAGAGACATTATATTCCTTGTATATAGCTATATCTGCTTAGAAACCACCTTCACGTAAGGATATGTCGGTAACAACCTTATTAGATCGCGGGCGCAAGAATGGCACCTCTGCTGATCATGAGCTACCACATTTTGATATTCATTTCTAAGGACACGGAACGACGAGTTGGTGTCTATAATGCATTTCAGAAGTCCAAACAGTGTAATTTAACATATCAAAAAGAATCGTGTTGCAACTTTGAATTATCATTTTATTTCAAGCTTTTGGAGTCTTGTAATGAGAGCGTCACTCTCTGCTTGTGCACATTCTCGCTTTTCTTAGTCAAACTTTAACTTATACATATAACATTGCCAATAACAACTAAAATAAAAACAGCATAAAATTTTTTGCTTGAGAAAGGTGTACACCTGAAGATGAAAATTTAGTCGATAAAGCTTATTTAAAGTTGGGTTTACACCTGAAGACGACAATTTAATCGAAAACTTTTATGTAAAGTCGAGTGTTCATTATTATCAATAACTCCCATTTCATGCTTTTCTTTGAGTGCTTTCACAGATGTAGTTATCACTGCTAGCTCTTGCATTAAGGTTGCCCATGATGATCATTTTATTGTGTTTTGGGATTTTTGCACAGTTGTTTGAAGGCTGTCTTAGGTCTCTTCTTCTGCATTTTCGGAGGGACTGGGGGGGACAACAAGGAGTGAAGACCACAATTATGGTTAGATTTGTAAACTTACGACAAAAATAGAACAACCTTTCAACCTTTCATTTACTGGATTCCATAATAATAGAACTAAGCATATAAAAATAGAACTAATACGTTGGTTTTTCAAACGACTAGCGATAAAAGTAGAGTATTAAAAAGACATTTGTTTACAAAAACGCATCAAGTGAATATTCGTTATGTTTGGTGTTATGATGGTTTACTTCTCTTATTAAAGCCAATATTTGAATGAAAAGAAATGTTTTTGATCACAAACATGAAAGATTACGTCGACATTTGAAATGTTTTCTGCGACGTTGAAACAAAAAAAATAGTGAAAGAGATCTTACCGGAAGTTGTGGTCTCCAAAGGCAATGACAACACTTCTAGTAATGAGTCCCACGTGGTAACAAGTACACGTCTTGCAAATTTCATTCCCTCTTTCTTTGCCGGCAAGACGCGTGCCAGGCCCTCGATATGAATAAACGGAGCATCACCAGGCTCTCGCTCGGCCACAGTAGCATTGTCCGACAATAAGTCAACGAGTGCTCGGTTAGACTCCCCACTATCAAGCTTGTATCCAGCCTTGCCAAGAACGTTGTATGTGGTTACCAGTCTATAGAGCTCCCCTAACCACACGGATGACAAACCTATAAAAACTCCACTCCCTTGGATTCCTTTTACAAACTCTTGCTACAAAGTCAAACAAAGATAAACTATCTCAGAGAAACCAAAGTTTTGTTGTCAAATTTCCTTTTTATTTTGATTTTAGTAAGACAGCAGAATTCAGAATAGAAATGATATCTAAATTTTTAGCAGTATTTTCAAATAAGTAACTAGCGGCAATTGTGAGATTTCCGTACTTATTCTTTGCAGCATAAAGTATGGTTTCTTTCTGTTGTTAGTGCTAGAATCTTTTTTTGCATTCAAAAATATTCTACGAGTCCATCTGCAATTATGAATAACGTAGACGGAAACTATTTTAAAGTCGAAAATACTTTTAAGCTTAAAAACATTTTTAAACCATTTCAAAGAATACGTATGCCATTTCAACCCTCTCCTTCTCCTTTCTCAAGTTGAGAGAATGTCTAAAAGCTATTTTTGTTATTTGGTTTTTGCCCTGTATTAGATAATAATAATAATAATAACAACAACAACAACAACAACAACAACAATAATAATAATAATAATAATGACTTTATTTAGGTGTCAAGTCATATATTTACCCGGCCAAAGGTCTTCTAATTGGGAACACCACACTAAGGTGGATGGAGACAGACAAATACACACACAAACACAGAAGTCTCCGAGGGCCTACGGTTTAACGTCCTTTTCCGAGAAGACGCAAGAGTCTAACCGTTTGCAGATGTTAGAGCAAAGACAACATCTTCTCCTCAATTATTTTAAGACCCTGAGTGTTGGTCCGGCCGGGAATCGAACCCGAGCCTCCTGCACGATAGACTGGCACCTAACCAACTGGGCTAACCAGGCGGCGGTAACAATGTAAAATTCCTTACCTGGGAAATGTGTGGCATGGAGTTTTTCTTGTGGTAATGACCTTGTCTCAGGAGTTTAAAGTTCAGCGACAGGGCGGCGTATACAGTCACATAAACTCCATCCGCATTCAAGATGGGGAAGTGAGCTTCTGATGTGGCTCCTTCACCAGTTTTTTCATCCAAAAGATCAGAGCGTCCACGTAATGTTCCGAAGTTGGGCACATTTTTACGCTTGAGGGCCATACAAGTAATTGCCTCGCACACGTCCGAAGCAAACTGCTGAAGAGCTTCATCAACAGCCAGACAATCGTTCAAAGCAAGAACGGAGGGTAAAATTCCAAGAAGACAACGAGTGAAATTTCTTGCTCCCTCTCTCTCATTCTCTTCCACAATCTTTTTCATATCAAAAGCTTTCTTGTTTTCTGGCGGCGTTTTGGGAGATGCTGATCCTTTTTGATCTCGACTTCGACTCACAAACACTCCATTTATCTTCACTCCAGTATGAACTTTCCGTTGTTTCAACGAATTGTCATTTTCCTCTACGTTTTGTGTTTTTACCAGTATTCCCCTCGGTTTTCCTGGTTTGGCAACTTCTTGTTGTTTCCGATCAAAGTCTCCAGCTGAACGTGTCCTGCGTAGAATGGGACGTGGCATCTTTGAAGGCAAACCTTCTTTAAGCTCAAGTTTCACAGCTTTCGATTCAACATAAGTTTTTTGCACATCCTTCAGGATTCGACTTCTGAGGTCAAAAGGTCTTTCCTCCAACAAAGTTTGTTGTGTTCCTTCTCCGTAGCTCCAAGACGAATCTGACGATAAGCGTCCTCTTTGTCGCGACATTTCCCCATTCGTTTCTCGCGTGTAACCTAAGCGATGATTCACACCATTTGAATCTTGCTCGTTTCCATCACGCGTGCCTGTTGTTAAAGCAGTCCACGAATTGGAGCGTCTAAGTGGAAACTCTTGTGTTTCATTGGTCCGTTTCTGGTGTATAACATCTATGTCCGTATAAGAGCGAGGTAGACCTATATTCATGGCTTTCAAGTCTGATTCCATGTCAATGCTTTCTCTCCTGTGAGAAGAGTCGACATTACGATCTCGTCTGCTTCCAACGTTGGGTCTTTGCTTTCCCTCGAATGAAGAGGACCGCTTCACTGTCGCCCGAGCGCCATTAGGAGAATTGTTTCTTGCTTTCCGTGGGACACTCTTTCGTCTTCCTGACGCTGCAAGCTGGGGTATGCTACTTTTACTGCCACGTCTCTCTAATTCGTTTGAGGTGAACATTGTGACTTCGTCCCTTGGTGCAAAGTGGACACTCTTCGTTGGAACGGCATAATCTTCTCCTGCAAATATGTAATTTGAACAAGCATGATGTTATAGTGTTGCTTATGAAAATATATATTTGAACAGACATAACTAGATTGCTGCTGAAAATAAATAGCAAAACAGCTACTGTTCATCAGCAAGATACCTAAATTGAGTGCAATTTTACAATAGATCACTTTCATAAACGGCGGCTATTTTAGTATTCTTTTGTCTGTATTCAAATTTGCCTGTATGACCTCGTCTTTGAGTGAATAATTCAAAAGAATATTTTAACCCAAACAAGGCTAGCCAGGCTAATTTGAATACAGACAAGAGAATACTAAAATAGCTGCCATTTATGAAAGTGGTCAATTAGCTTCGGCTGCATTAAAACATTAAATACTCTCCATTGCCTTCCACATACATTTGTGCACTGACTGACGTTAACACGCAACTTGTTGCCCGAGTTTCTGCGTTTTATCTCAGTGTCAACATTGTGTTGTGTCATTACCACAAACACGTCACCTGATATGTTGCAGTCAATGCAACTGCATTGGAGGGCTAAATTGTAATGGGTTAGTGCTACATCCGGGTTAGGGTTAGGGTTAGGGTTAGGGTTAGACTATCAAATAACAAGTAATGCAGAAACCAAAGATATGCGTCCAGCTCTTAGGTTAGGGAAAAATTAATTTATAATTGCCATTCATCCTTACAATGCTTCTCGACAAAGGACGAACGCTTTTTTCAGCAGCATTCTAGTTTTGTCTGTTTAGATATTTATTATCAACGCTGGAAACATCTGCATGTTTTTCCTATTTCCTAGTGGGCGTGTTTAAAATGTCAGTTCACTGCCATTTTGATTATAAAACAATCGCAGACATAAGAAGTATTAAAAACGGATGATGTTTGTAAAACAACTATTTTTCTATCTGAAATCCTGTATTTTAATACCTGACTATGGTAAAGTAAACCGAAAACGTTCGTTTTAACATAAACTTTTATCGTCCAAATTTTCAATTTTAAGAAAATTCTGTATTTTTTTTTTATGGCTACTGCATCGATAGACGCTGTCGCTGAACAGGTAAGTGAGTCCGTAACATAACAACAGGAAGCCTAGGCAAGTCACATTTACATTTTTCATGTAACTAAAGTCTGTAATTCCGGTTACAAATAAAGGTCATTCATTCAATCAACTGTTAGCCAATAATAACTCCGACTTGATCTCTAGGTGTTTTTTTTTATCAATTCAAACACATTGTGCCTTTCAAAGCGTGCAATTAAAATTATTTTAAATTTTAAATTTTCTTTAGCGAATACCAGTCCGAGGATTTTTTTAATTAAAAGCAACAGTAAGAAATTGTCTTTGTCGAGATTAAATCCTATTTGTGTTACTACTGCATCCACAGAAAATGCTTAAAATCTTTTGGTTGATTTACTTAATTTTAACTTTTTGTTCCACTTTTACACAAAACGATAATGAAGGGATCTCTGCCAAGCGGCTGTGCGATATAAAGGAATGTTCAACAGTTTAAAATTTCTAGTATTCCTTAAACTAATGTCACATCTTTTAACAATTTTCTTACAGAAATAATCTGGTGCACTGCCAATCATACATTAAAAGCTAATTTTGTAAAACGAAGATATAACTTTTGTCTTACTGAAAGCCATCCTAATTTCCTAATTTGTAGAGTGATATGATCAAACTTCTTAGTATTAGTTATTCTTTTACAGGCAAGATTCTGAATAGATTGTAAGTTATCTAAATTACCTTGAGAAGTATTGCTCCACACATATGAACCGTAAAAAAGTTTGCTAAATACCAGTGCATTGATAATAATCAGTAAAGTATGACTATCAAAAGCATGTTTAACACGATTAATTTGGCCTAATCTAGACATACATGGTGAAACAGTTGAAAGTAAATGTTCATTGAAAGTCAAATTAGCATCCATAATTACTTCAAGGTCTTTAGCAGTAGTATTTCCTTTCCCAGTAGATTTACAGAGAAATTGTCGATCTTAGCTGTCATCCAGCGGGTATTAGGACTTTCTTTGTATTATTTCTCAGATTTGGTTTTAGTTGGTTCAGCATTTGAACTAGGTTTGAGTTTTGAGTTTTGCGATCAGACAAATTGAAGAGATCTTTCCAACTGAAGGAGGGACCTCGTCAGTTTCAGTTCTTGTGTTTCGTGTTACTTTAATACTTATAATACAAGATTGGTATAAAAGTTTAAATATGTAAATCGTGTAAATACAATAAAAATTGAAAAACACGGACAACTATTTTCAAAGACATGTTTCGGCATGCTTTTATGCTTATACTTGTAACACATATTACTTATCATTCTATTAAACTGATGATGGCATAAGTAGAGACCAAAGTCAAAGTAGGTGGCGAATTTAGTTTAAGTAGGTGGCAAAATTCG
>JAOBBB020251604.1:0-11205 GCA_025331005.2 Zoanthus gigantus | reverse complement strand
ACTGCAAAATCAGAACTGTGAAGTTTTTTTTTATTAAAGGAATGGCTTCAAGAACCGAACAAATCGTCAATAAATCTTTGTAAAAAAATAATTTACTTACAATAACTTTAACACTGATTTTTGCTCCAAGTTCTTGCCGTATGTGTAGCCAATTTTACAATTTAACATTTTGTTTCGTGCCTTTTTACCCTGCGTGCATCTGTTGTTGTGATATGCATGCTTGTTAAGTAAAAAATTCGCACCAAAAATGCCATTCTCGATCCAGTCTACTCACGGAAAATAGACCTCCGTCGTGAAGAAATGTTCCAGTGCTTAAGCTCTCCATTGTCTTGTCAAGGGGGAGTTAAAGACTCTCATCTGCTTAACACTACAGAAGCCAATGATAAGTACCGACTCCATAGGCTGCTTGGATGGTAAATGATTTAGCTTAGTATCATTAATTTTATATCATTGTCACCTTCATCGCAAATCTCATCATTATCATTCAGAATATCGTAACTGGGATTGACTAAAAGGGACAAGAAATCACTGGCAAGTAACACTACCTGTCGCACAGAATAACAACTGAGAGCTTTCTAAGCTTCAAACTGGCTGTATTATTAAGGCTTGGGATAACAAGATTATCATTGGCTTCAATCGCATTGTAGCAGAAATGAATAATTCTTCCAAGAATTATTACAATAATGACATAATTTCACTATAAAAATAAGTTAACATATAATAAAAAGGCTTGTTAAAATGTTTAAAGTGTCTAAAAAACGAACCAAAATCACTTTTGGTTGGAAAATTGTGTAAAACATCTCAAAAAGTGTAAGATCATAGACTGACTGAGAGACTTTTTATCAAATGGCAACCAACTCCCATCATCATCATCATCAAACAACGATCAAAATGATTTTTTCCTAAATGTTTTCAAGTGGAATAACTTGAACATGTATATAATTTATAACTGTTGATTTTAGAATGTTTTTGTGTTTTTATCTGATGGTAACTTATAATCAAAAACTTTTATTAATAATTTTGATTTTTTTTTTTGAAATTTCTAATGTTCAAGCCATTTCATTATTTTCATATTTATCGATATCCAATAAGTAATTTTAAAAACATTCCCAAAATTTCTGAGTTAGCTACCATTAGCTTGACCCGTAACTGGGGGTGGAAGGGGTGAGACTCTAAATATTACCAACAAGAAATTGATGCTAGCGAGCCAGGAAATAGCTGCACTTTACAAGAATCAAATACTGTAGATGATGATGATGAAAGTGTCCAAGTCACATAACTGTGAAATTTGAAAACTGATGCTCAGGACACAGGGCCATGTACTGTACATCCTAAACACACCCTTAACATTCTGAAAATCATCTTCCAGAAAAAATAATGAATGAAAATCTATAATTATTATTTACTGCTCGATTCCACATAAACAACTAGCTGTAAACAAAAAATATAATATTAATATGCTAAAAACTCACATGCTTCCATTCATGGAGATATGGAAGAAACACTCTGCCGTTAGCATCAACATGTTTTGAAACCTTGATGGCCATTGTATTTGTAGGTTGGACATAAACCAGAGGGGGAACAAAGGGAAAAGTTTCCATAATCCAAATGATAATTGGTATATTATATGTTGCACCTGAGAAAAAAGCATAAAATCTATTTTGCCATAAACATTTTTGTTGCAAATTAAATATGGTGTCACTGTATGCCTCTTGAATTGTTTATTTATGACATTACTTGGATTTCTCAGCAAATTGTGCTTTTGAGTATACAGTCAATCTTTTTCTATAGTGCTTCAAAGTTAAAAACATTTTGAGCATCATTTGTGCAGAACTTGAAAGTACTACAACCTTAAATTAAAACTGCTGGTTCAAGGGCCTGTTGGATGCGACAGGGCCCAGCAACCAGCTGGGTCATGGTGTAACAAACCTTCTGCCTGGAAAAAGACAAACTTAGATGCTTCTACTCTAGTAACCTGCCTAGTCAATCATGAATGTGCAAACCCAATGAAATACAACCAACTGCATAAATGGGATTGCTGACTCTAGAAGCCAGGACGCTGTAAACAGTAATGGGAGTTCCAACAACAACATACATAGATCGTGGGGCTCCAGAGACCAACATCCAGTGATCACTATCCCAAAATCAGTAAAAAACATTTGCTTTTGCAATTTCCAAGTCAGACGTGTTGCATTTGATAGCATCAATTATAACATTTTCATTTTTGACACTAATTGAAGTTCAATTTAACCATGTCAGCATTTTTTGAAATGCCACTTTGTTTCTATTTTACAACCAAATACCTGAAATCAAACTTATGTAAAAAAAAAGTGGCACAGTTTTATTGCGATAACTTGAAAAGTTTCCAAAAGTTTATAAAACGCTGACACATTTTTGAACTTCAGTTATTTTAGCTGTAAAACTGCCAAATTTCAAGTCAATTGGCAAAAAACTCCCCAAGTTGGAACCACGAGTGTTTCATAGATTTGACATAAAAATGGTTTTGAGAAAAAAGCTTCTAAATATTTTTATTAGTGTTTTCCTAAGCCCACCGCATGATATGTTTGTTTTTCTCCACCCCTAAGATCACTGAGCCAATCAAAATCACTTCCTTTGATACTGTTTCCCAGTAAGTGTGAAAAATTAAACAAATTGACAGCCGATTTGTTTTTAAAATTTACACAAGGTGAAAAACAATTATAGAGCAATATAAAAAATTATACTGTTTGGATTAGCTTTTTCAAAAACATAGATCGGAAATGAGAAAAAGGATAAAAGGGCATCTAGTGGACATTCACAAAAAAGTTGAAGGCCAAAATCAAAAAACCCTAGGGTTGCTGCTACTGCAGATTTGCAATTAAATTCACAGCCAACGGAACATTTTGCTCAAACTGTCAAAACAGAAGGGTGTGATGCGCTGTTTTACTTACGGAGAAATTTTTCTATTTCATAATCTTCTTCTGTAAATGAGATATTGCAATTTATTTTTCACTCTTTTAATGGTTTGCTACTGATGTAGATCCAAATGAGTAGTAATCTCATTTTGGTCATTTCCATCAGTTTCAAACTGAACTGACAGTAACCTCAAAGTGCAACTAACCCTTTTTTGTTTTTGTATCAAACTTTTTATCAAACAATTTAAAAGTACTTATGCAAAAAATATATTTGTTCTCGGTCAATTGTTCTTTTTTCTATGGCACTTTGAAATTCAAGAAGTTTTCTCCATCTTGGTTTATGGCCGCATACTGGAGGAGACTGGGAATAGCTGTGAATGACACCATTAATAATTTCTTATCCTAAATTTATCTAAAAAACTAAAAAATTAAAACAATAAAGAATGAATATTTAAACAATTTTGTTTTGAGAACTTCTAAATTGAAAAGCTATCAGGCAATGCTTTCTATTACCAGCTATGCCATTCTAATTTGGCAGGACATCATTTGCAGCTATTTCCAGTCCCCTTAGTGATGCGGCCATGAACCAAGATGGAGGAAACTCTCTCGAGTTTCAAAGTACAATGAAAAAAAATATTAGACCAAAATCAAAAAAGTTTTTGCAGAACTCACCATCATCATCATCATCATCATCATCATCATCCAATTTTGATCCGCTTTTATCCCCATAAACGGGGGTGGCCGGATTTACCCCACCCTAACAGCAATCTCTCCAATTCCCACTCTCCATCTTGCACGATTCATGGCATCCTTTTTCTCCAAACCAACACTCTTGCTCTCCTTCTCCACTCAGGTCTTCCACGTCTTCTTTGGTCGTCCTCCTTTCCTCTTGCCCTTCACTTCAAACTCCAATGCTTTTCTCAAAACATGCCCATCATCCCTCCTCAACACATGCCCGTACCATCTCACTCCATTCAATAATTTTTTTTTTTAAGAAAAAACAATTACCTGCCATAGAACTGGAATCTGTTGCTGTTGTCCCTGCTATCTTCTTCAGAGTCACTACCGCAGGGTTAAACGTCCAGGTTTTACCTCCAATAGTAACCCGCAGATCTCCATCAGAATATATCTTAGACACTTTGCCTGTTTTGCCCAATGTCTGGATAAAAGAAAACAGTAAAGAATACAGTGTATCAGTTATTTTGGAAATCTGCCCTAAGTTATAGCGAAACCGTAAAGCTTGTGCGATTTTGCTTAAAATAATGATAAGTATCAAGTGCAGAGAAATGTTTGTGTGACCTCTCAGTGGAAAACTCTTTTTACAATGGGGCTATTAATTTTGTCTTTCATGGATTTTCATTTGTGGTGAATAAGTTTGTTGCTGTTTGCATAGAAATGCATTTGACTCTTTCTATAGACATTTGTGTGCAAATGATGTGTTAAAAACGCATATCTTCATTTTAACATAATTATATGCAAAATATTTGTTGAAATATTGAATTTCTGTAGGGAGGCTAATAATTTCGTGTTAAGTGTACAACTTTCCAAATCTATTCAAAATATTTATAAATTACATTAATATTATTATTATTATTATTATTATTATTACTGTTCATAAAACTAGAAAATATTCTTCTACAAAGACCTACAATAGTTTTTGTAAATTAAACAACAAAACTCTGATTTTTTCCTTAGTTTATAAGTGTGAGCTGTTTTCTGTACAATTATACATCACTTTTGGCAGTCACTAGAAATCTCTTTCTGATACATATTTATAGAAAGTAGTTCCATACCACTGCCATCTCATCCGCCCATTCTCCATGCCCAACTTGCAACTTCTTAACCATCTCCTTGTTACAAATCACTTGGACTGTATCTCCTACATTGACACTTACAACCTGAAGAAATACAGTCACACTTACAGATTTGGATACAGAGGCCATGGGGAGAAGGGGCTGGGGGAGCTTCAACCCGCCTCCTACCCCCCCCCCCACTGGCCCCCACCCCCTAACTTTTTTACTTAAAAAAACCTGATGTCTGTTCAGATATCTATTTGCAACTCCATGGTTTAAAATTTTAGTGCATACTCTATCTAGTGATTTCCGCAACACAAATTTCAAAATTTTCCCTAGGATGCATATCCCAGACTCCTCTAGTAATCACCAATGGTTAATTCGGGTTTCCGTACTGTTACTGTAAGTGAATGTGAGTGTTTAACTCCCACTGGACACTGGTACTCATTTACCTACCCCGGAAGGATGGAAAGCAGAGTTAGCTAAAGCAGAAAAGAAGGTCCTACAAACATTTTTAAAATTTCAGCAAAGCCAGGGATCACCCAGGGACATTGCAGTTAGAAGGCAGAGATCTTATCAACTGCACAAACCACACCCACCCATACTACAGTGTATATCAAATATGTATTATTTCTAATAAAAATAATGTCTTTTAAATCTTGGTAAAGCCAACAGAAGTTTTAAATGGAAGCAGAACTCATAATTATTTTGTTTCACTTTAGTCATGGTATCAACAGTTACTTTCTCCCTTCTAAGAGTAGTTTTGATTTAGTGTCTTGGTTTGTGGAGACTGATTAAACAGTAAGTCAAGTCAGCCTTGTGCACCCTACTCTGCCGTGACGGAAGCTGGAAAAATCTGGCAGACCAGTTGAATGCAAATCAAAATATGGAAGATATAATGATGATGGTGGTGGTGGTGGTGATGATGATGATGATGGTGATGATGATGATGGTGATGATGATGATGGTGATGATGATGATGATGGTGATGGTGATGATGGTGATGGTGACGGTGGTGATGATGATGGTGTTGGTGGTGGTGATGATAATGATAATGATGAGGATGATAATGATGATGATGATAATGTTGATGATGATAATGATAATGATGAGGATGATAATGATGATGATGATAATGATAATGATAATGATGAGGATGATAATGATGATAATGATGAGGATGATGATGATGATGATAATGATGATGATGATGATGATGATAATGATAATGATGAGGATGATAATGATGATGATGATGATGATAATGATGAGGATGATGATGATGATGATAATGAGGATGATGATAATGATGATGATAATGATGATGATGATGATAATGAGGATGATAATGATAATGATGAGGATGATAATGATAATGATGAGGATGATAATGATAATGATAATGATGAGGATGATGATGATGATGATGATGATAATGATGATGATGATGATGATAATGATGAGAATGATAATGATGATGATAATGATGAGGATGATGATGATGATGATGATAATGATAATGATGAGGATGAGGATGAGGATGATGATGATGATGATGATAATGATAATGATGATGATTATAATGATAATGATGATAATGATGAGGATGATGATGATAATGATGAGGATGATAATGATGATGATGATAATGATAATGATGAGGATGATAATGATGATGATGATAATGATGAGGATGATGATAATGATGAGGATGATGATAATGATGATGATGATAATGATGAGGATGATAATGATAATGATGAGGATGATAATGATAATGATGATGATGATGATAATGTTGATGATGATAATGATAATGATAATGATGAGGATGATGATGATAATGATGAGGATGATAATGATGAGGATGATGATGATGATGATGATGAGGATGATGATGATGATGATGATGATGATGATGATGATAATGATGATAATGATAATAATGAGGATGATAATGATGATGATGATGATAATGATGATGATGATAATGATAATGATGAGGATGATAATGATGATGATGATAATGATAATGATGATGATAATGATGAGGATGATGATGATAATGATGAGGATAATGATAATAAGGATAATAATGATGAGGATGATGATGATAATGATGAGGATGATAATGATGATGATGATAATGATAATGATGATGATAATGATGATGATGATAATGATAATAAGGATAATAATGATGAGGATGATGATGATAATGATGAGGATGATAATGATGATGATGATGATGATAATGATAAGGATGATAATGATAATGATGAGGATGATGATGATGATGAGGATGATAATGATGAGGATGATTAAGTTATACCTTAGTAACAGCAGCAGGGTGAAATGTCCATCTATTAGCAACACCAGGGTACTGTACACGCACATCTCCACGCTCTGTTATCCTGTGTACTGTTCCCTCTAGACCAATTACCTGAGTGTACATTAATAGTAAGAAGCAATAGGAATCAATTTTCATAAATTTACTTTACTACTAAAAATCTTCAGAAATATTAGGAAATTTTCAAATGTTCCTTATAATCGTTTTTTAATTCATTTTGTGAAAATCAACAGTCGGGAAACCTGTCCAAATAGGTGTGTATACCGCCAGTGGGCAGAATACTCATTTTGACAGACAGCACTTCAACCAATCAGAATGCAGGAAATAGCAAGGTCTTATAATATAATATTAATTTTTTTTATCAACCTAGCTGGTTTTGTTAGTAAATTTTGTAAAGTGCAAAGGTCAACACATGACAAGCTTTACCCCGCTCAGGAATGCGGGGTCCCCGTTGGGATGGTAAAAACTTTTTACCAACCAGCGGGATACAAAACGTAAAATGAGCTATTCTTAAAGACAGATCATGACATGTCGGCTAGAAAAAGGTGTTCAAAATTGACACATATCTAAAAGGATTAAGTAAATTTGATAAGGATTCGCGCGTGCAGGTTTTCCTTTCTCTGTATAAAAACCAAAACACTTCGAAGTCAGAGAATGTGTCTCTAAAGCCAAACAATCTCGTTTGCAAAAGATTATCTCAAGGTTAGCGTTTCTCTTCATGATTCACTACTTAACTATTAAGTACTGATCATTATTTTATTTTTCTGTATATTAAAGCCATTACAATCTACAAATCGCCGTTTACTGAAGTTGATTGTCCAGAATATGACTAACGGAGGGGATTATACCATTAAATCTCATCAACAAAATGATCAATAAATATTAATTTTATAAAAGTTGATTGTCCCGGCCCGACTTATCCTTGTATAATAACAATTTAAAAATTCATCGAAACATGTAACACTATTAAAATATGATTGGAAATAACAAAAGACATTGTTGAAGACGAGTCGTGCAACGAACTGCTCGAAGTACCCTTTGGTGATATTTTAGGTAAGCAAAGTAAGATGAGACGCGGTGCTAAAGTAGATTTAAAGATACGGACATTACAGCAACTGATAAATTATAAAAATCTCAAGGTCAGTTTGCGTTGCTAGAACGTTGCACATTTTGCAGAGATTCTATAACTGCCTCTAATGTTGGCCTCTTGTCCGGATCAAGGCCGAGTGCGCGGGCCAGTACCTCAGGGAGATGGCCAAGTTTTGCTATGGCGAACACCCTTTCACATAATTTCCCAAAGCTAAAAATGTCACTTTTAACGCTTTGCCCCATTGATTCCTCAACGATTTCGGGCGCAATGTGAGGATACTTCTCGGTGTATTTAACCTGTTCTTGATGGCTTAATTTCTTTGGCCCCTTAAGACCGGTCATTGGCAAACTATTTCCAAAGTCAATGACAACTGGGTTGAATTTATCGTCACCACGCTCTTTGTCCAAAACAACATTGTTGGCCTTCAAGTCGTTATGAAGGAACCCGGCGTTGTGAAAGTGACAGAGGGCCAAAGCGATCTTTTTCACAATGTTTATCCAAACGACTGGATCAGCGATAGTTTTCTTTCGTAAGGCCGACGCGATCGTAAGGGAAACTTTTTCTTTGTGATCCCCATGAAATTGCATAACCAGCCTAAACGGTGTGCTGCGGCTACAAACCCCATACAGGAAGGGAAGCCCGGGATGATCGCCGAGTTTATTTATTATGCGGGCTTCGTATATAAGTTCTTTACGAACTCGAGTTTTTCACTCATCCTCTTCGCTCTCCTTCTTTTCCTTTTAAACTTTAAAACCTTGGTATTCTCCTCTTTCTCGTTCATTACGCCCAACTAATAAATACCGGTTAAATATGCACAGCGTTTTCAAGTCTCGCTACAAAGCCCTTGTTCATTTCAGGTATTGATAATTCAGAATCTCATCATCAACCACTGCCGATTACAGTGACTTTGGGGACATCGGAGAAAACTCGACAGCATACAATACATCGCTGCTAAAAAAAACAAAAAAAAAACACACACACACACATTCGTGTCCAATTTTTATTCGTGGTTATGTTTTAAACCACTTTTGCCTTTCCAGGCCAGAGCTGATCAAAGAAAAAATTCTCCTAAAGTAAGGGTCCGGTTTTGTGCTAGATTTTCCGCCTTTGGAAACTCCAAAAATTAACAACCCTTTGTTTGACAGTTTGCTCTATTCTCAGGTGAGAACTTATATTGGCCGATATATATTTGACATTCTGCACGCTCTGTACAAAACCCTTTCGAACGCGAATCGGCCTCCAAAGGCATTTCAACAAAAAACACGTAGGTCATGACATTCCTGAGCGCACAGATTTTTTCCTAGGGGAAAGACAAGCCCCACAGTTATGTCCTCGACTATTGAGGAAACGCGAGGAGTATCTTAAGTGGCTAGCTGAAGTAGTCGAATGCCTCAACTCCTCACACAACCCATGTGTTCCAGGTAAGTGTTTTTTTTTTCCTATTAAGGGAAGGGCTTTATCTAATAGAATTCACCGGCAAAGAATAAAGGAATAGCGAAAAACTAGGTAGATTCTGTGCTACGGCGACGTTATTTCGTATTTCCTGCAGTTCTTCCGGATCGCTGAAATGTAGCACAGGATTCAGTATAAAAATAATATATTACTTGAAAAATTATGCTAAAAAAACGAAAAAAAGAAAAATTTTTAGGTAGCCTTTCGTTGATACCTTGCGTTGTGTTCACGAGTATAATTTTTTCTTCTTCTATAGCCAGATGGCGTCACTTTACATTTACCAACGTGCATGTTGACTTTTTTTCGCACCTACTGAAAAGATGTCGGAAGTGCCAAACTAAACAGCGTAAAATTATAACGCCACCTTTTTCTTTCCCTTGTGGAAAGAAAAAGCCATGTGTATTTCCTTCAAGACACAAGAAGTGGAAGATGTGTACAAGGCAATGTCCGATCAGACGCTTCAGTTACGCCTGCATCTATCCAAAGCATTCAACGGCAAAACAGAAATAGCCGACAACGCCGAATTCAACCAACCCACAGGCCGTGCTGCATTACAAGCCGCGAAAACAAAAAGTATCAGCAAACCTTCCCTCCAATCTAGGATAACTATTGGTTTTGGCGAAGGGAGAGCGACTCGCGAGTGCAAGTTCAAATGGATCCCACTTTATGACAGTTCCTCTAATGGAGTTTCGACTTTTCGAGTTTATGTTTCTAAAGTTCATTTATAAAAGGTTAACAGATATAATATAATAATTGTAGTAATCAAAGATTAGGCAAGTGCGTACGAGTCATTGGTATTTTGTTAATTGACTGAATAAAGTAGCCGAACAAAAAAAGTTTTGCGTTCTAGCTGGTTGGAGTTTTCAAAAATACTTCAGTTTTGCTTACAATTTCATCATGTTCGATCACAACTAACATTTACACAACAAAAATGAGAGAACTTGTGGTAGCAATAAACAAATAATTATTCTGAAAAACTAACTTTTGTTCATTTCGAATACCCAGGCCTCTGCGACTTTAAACTGGCTTGCGATAACATGAAAGAGAGGCTTCCTTTCAAAAGACCCTGAAATACGATGGCATCGAGCTTTTTCTATATGTTTCTAGATATATAGGCTCGAAATCGACATGATTAGTATGCGTTCTCGCTTCGCTCGAACGCGATAATGTATAATTTCACCACCTTTTTAATTTTAAACGCCGTTGATTTCATTATTGGGAACATCGTGTCTAATTTGAATATAGTGGTTTGATTAAGGGTTAGTTACTGGATATGAGTGGTTTATTTTTAAGCTGAGTGCATAAGAACAATTTCGAGTTCACTGTGTGGCCAGCAAGTGGGTGTATTTGTAAATAAACCACGAACTGAAAGTAACTAACTATTTGATATGCAATCTGAGTTTACTACATAGCAAGGGGAGATTCATGACTTAACGAACTTGAAGCAAGAGTTTGAACAAATAAGAATCTTTAAATTAAATTAGTACATAATTAAAATGGCGTAAGTTCAAACAATAAAATAGAAATCACAAAAAGCTGTACATGAAGAAAGATAAAAAAAGTAGAACCTTTTCAGGAGCAAGTAGCGAAGCATTAAAGTAATATATCAAAAACGAGTGCGAGTGT
>JAOBBB020251603.1:0-18795 GCA_025331005.2 Zoanthus gigantus | reverse complement strand
GTTTATTTTTTTTTTTATGTCTTTTGTGTGTGTTTTTTTTTTTGTTGTCTTTTCTTTTTTATTATTTTTTTTTTTTTTTTTTTTGCGTTCACTTTTCCCTACAGCGCATGTGCGAAATATACTGGAGTGTGTACAATGACTCCAGCAGTAAGTGATGCTTGATTCTGCCAAAGAATGGGAGTTTTATATAATTATCCAATTTTTGTTCTTTGCTTTTTACAGCCTTTGTATTTCCTAGCAAATATAATGCGATAAGAATCTCAAAAACTAAACTAATTTTCATAAAACAACCAAAGTCAAAATTGCTGAAACGGCAAACTGACGTCAGTAGAAGAACAAGTTTCCCTAAACTGGTAAACAATGCACTGAGGACAATCAAACAAAACCAGCCTTTGAATGAGGCATAAATAACAATAAATACAAAAAAACTTTGAAGAAAGCAATTCTTAAAAATCACTTTACCTACGTTGTGCACTCTCCCAAGCGAATACCAGGTTAGGACTGGTTTTGGCCTATTTGACCACGCAAAGCAGGATTTTATAAGTTTAACACTGACTGTTGTTGCACAAAATTTTATGCAAATTTATGAGAAAGTCTTTAAATCACGGCTACACTATGGAGTATCCTTGAGTTAGAAAACAAACTCATTAACTCAAAAACGAGCTAAATCTATGCTGAATTTCTAATCAATCCAACCACATCTCAGAAGGATTACGCTTTTAAAAAGAGTAATGTCAGTAATGGCCGCTCCCAACGTGGTCTTAAATGCCCATATTTATTAAATGGCTTCAAGTTAGCTACTAGCACGCGTGTTCTATCTATATATAGACAATACTTCATTTTCATTATTTTGATTCCAATTGAAACAATGCTGAAAAATAAGAGCAAAATTAAAAGACAACAAACTAAAATTTCCAAATTTTAATCTACAGTAATGACACAGCACTTTCCTATCAAAACTGAGCTAATTGAAGATTCGGGATTGTGTCTGCCGGACAATGCGTAGTAGCAGCAAAAAGGAACAGAATAACTTTTGTTAGCAGTGAAAACTCAGACAAAAAAAAGTGAAAGGATCCGCTACAGTCCGCAGCAAAGCTCCAAAACAGGCCAAGTTCAGTTCCAGCAATTAATGTGTTTTCAGCGAGAAAAATCCAAGAACGTTTCTGTTTTTTATTGCTACACATTTTGATTTTTTTTTTTATGTTGCCGGCGTCATCTAATCTAGGACCAACTTCATGCATGAAATAAAAATGAAAACGGATTAGCACAGAGAGGCTGGTTTTGGCATGCATCTTTAACTCTTTTACAAAGAAATTAAATTATTGTTTGTCACGGAAGATGCTGGGAGAGAAAGCCTTATGAAATACCCGCCAACTTAAGTGGCATGCAGACAATATTTGATGAATGAGAATCGTCGCCCAGTGGGAACAGACAGCTTGTGTTTTGGCTCAGCAAGATAGCTCGTGTTTGTAGTTTGCCGAGATCCTCAAATATATTTGATTTAAAAAGTTTTCAAAAGTACAGCTATACTTCTTAGCAATGGTAAAAAAAAATCTTCAAGACTAGTGCTGAAATCTTTGCTATGTATACGTATCTATCCTGAAACGTAATTTCCATCAACGAAAACTTTTGTAAAATCCGTGACTTAAACAAATCTCTGCATGATGCTCTTGAGTCCTGGAGCTCAAAAAATTAATCTAACTAAAAGCACCCAATTCCTGCTGCTAATCTGTCAAACATGACTTACTGCACTGCTGTTCAATGTTATTTTACTCAGGCATGTGAAAGTTTAGTCATTCAAACCTTTATTTTAATAATCTTTTGGCCCCTTCATCATACGTTGTCCAGTATTATATAAGTTTCAAAAATCTAATTTTCCATTGCGTTTGGCCAAATAAGTTTGAGCCCGACAGGCTCAGCCATTATAAAAGAGATTTTTTGAACATTGATATCTATCATGAATGTCCAGACCCAGAAGTTTATCTCTTTATTCGCTTGCTAACTCAAGTTTTAAATGTTTTTAATTTACTAGCTGACTATAGTAGTATGCTAATGAAGCAAGTTCTAAACAATGACGTCGTGACATGTTTTACCGAACAGCGAAAATAGAAACAGGGTAGTTATAAATGATAAAAACAAAAAACATTTCAACATTCATTTCCTCAATCACAAAATTTCATTTGAGTATCTCCTATGGAAAGTGCACAATATAAATATTACATTATTATGAAGAAGGCTGATTTGTTATTCGCTTTTTAATAAATCAAATAAGCCTCACACTGCGCCGCCTCTGAAAATGACGGGCCAACTTTACGCTAAATTCAAACGAAAACAACTTTTAAGTATTTTACGTGGCACTGAAAATCACAAACCTCGGTTCAAAAAGCGCTTACAAATAATGAGTTATCCTAATAATTGGTAGAAAGCCAAAATCAGAATCTTTTTCCGCTGCACAAACCCCCTTCATCCACTCCTTAAGTTAATTAGCCATTTTGAATTTTTGGCTTTGCCAAAAGTCTTAACGCTCCTTACACTACGCTCACCGCGATTATCAAACATTTCAACCTTAAGTTGACCCGATTGCATCTGTTATTCTCACTAGACTACTATTCAATTGTATTTTTGTGTTTATAATTGTTGTCGCAGCGACGGTTCGCTTTAGCGTAAACGACCGATAAAACAGCAGTTTTAATTAAAAAAAGGCAAACTGCGAATAAGAATCTAGGCGTGCAGGAACTCTGGGTAGATTTTTTGCACTCATAAGTGTATTCAGGATCCCTTGCGCACCACGCACGTTTTTGAAGTCAATTGGAGTCGAGCACGTTTGAGTCGTTTTTTACCGTTCTGCTCAAGAAGAGAATGGTTGGTGTTTTGCGGCTATAAACATCCGGGATAAACTATATCGTGTAAAATAATTAACTGAAAATCTCACAACAAAAACTTTATATATCGACGACAATCATGCAGAAGTTTATATTGCATGGGACTCACAGGTCAAGTTTTAACATCACTTTCTTATCACCCGAAATGTTTTTGCAGGCTTTTAAGCTTAAAGTGACACTCTGCTTTGAAAATATTTAAAGCACTCAATTCTTAAGGCTTTTGATTTCTGGCCCCATGATATGTTTACCCAGTGGATCAAATCAATTGTAACCGCTTCACATTACTAAGGAACTGTTGGCATGACAAGCTCGCTCGTTCCATCCTTGTCAGTTGTATATACTTTTCAGAATTTGTTACATGATACCGAGCCGAACTTTCGTTCCCGTACAATTAATTCCAGAATAAGTTCGTTCCGGTTTTTCAATTTAAATCGGAAAATCTTGTCTTCAGGATACGAAAATGGACAGTGAGTAGGGTATACTGATGTGCATGGATTTCGACAGAACAAACTGATTGGGAAGTTTTCTAAAAACTGAACCAGTCGGGTCATGCCAGTGAATGAAATAGTATAACTTCATACAATATAGAAAGTCCTTTTGCCGTGTAATGAATTTTCTTTGGTATCATAGAAACTGAAAACGAGCTCCGTTTCGAAATGAAAACGTTAATGCCTAATCTTTAGCACTGATAAAATAATTTGGATAGTACGTGAGTTTTGATTGGTCAACAAGTGTTTTTTCATAGCGCTATGAAGCACGAAAATGACGTGGCAATGTGGTTAGACTGTTTCCGAGTTGTGAGAATTTACAGTATATCGTCTTTTTCTTTGTTAACACTGAAAATAATAATTTTCTAAAAGAAATACAACATGTTATCAGTGTGTCTTCATAGCCTGTTGAAAACCTCGGCAAAGTTTGTGAGAATTCTCCAGCAGTTGAAAACCTTCGAATGCCTCTCGGGTTTTCACTGATCTGTTATCGAATTCTTCCAAACGTTCGCCTTGGTTTTCACCCGACTATGAAGGCACGGAAAACATGTTTTATTTTTTAGATAAAGGATATTTATATGTCTTACGACAACACCACTTTCATTGTCAGGTTTTCTTGAAACTGAATCGGTTGGGTCATGTGAACGAATTATTAACATCATACTGGGACGAAAGTCATTTTGAAAAGAAACTTATTCTGGTATCATCGAAACATCCCCAAAGATAGGCTTTTTTTAAACATTAATAAACAAAAATATATAAAACATAGAGTGTATCAGTAAATGCAAAATTATTTAACTTTACCTTTATTGATCGGCTTTGCCGAGATTCGAATATTTGTGTGTCAAATATTCAAATCTTGACAGAGTCGGAGATCGAACTGGGGACCTTTTATGGTTAGAAGATAGAGAGCTTACCAGCTGTACCGACCATGGCAGCCCATTCAAAAAAATATATATGGTGTTAATTGTTATTCATATTTATGGATAAAAAGATAAAAATAAACTTTCGTCTTTTGACTGCGCTACACCTACACAGGTTATGCAGCTCTTGGTTGCCATTCATTGGTTAATTTCTACATCAACGCTGCCTTCCACTGAAATACAAGAAAACGTCTTTCATTTATACACCTTAACCGATCCATCCCCATCTCCTCTTGCCTTCCTTATTTGGTGCCTAATAACATGAACCTTTTTTTCCATAACCAATGCGCATGCAGCGATACTTGTAAGGTAAATAAGATTGGTACTTTTTTCTGAGACTGGTATACGGGTAAAGACTTGCGTATTACGAGTAGAGACTGGCAATTGCCAGTTGCTTATTCAAATATTCCCGTTTGTCGGGTTTGTTTAATTTATTTTGCGTGGTAATCAAGCGACATGGGAATTAGCACGCGAACTGAGCTGGCAGATGCTGAATAACGCTATGAGTATCATATTATTGACAAACATCCAAAATAGGCCAATTTTTAAGTTATTTTCATAAATTCTAATTTAAAGACAAGATGCAAAGTAACAAGACACAACACGCACGGACCACTATCTACATTCATGAGGCTGGTCTATTTTTGCTAAAATGATATGACGTACTGACTTCTTTCCTGGCTGTGAGTATAACACTTACCCCAGAGATTAGACCTCACGTGGCTTTTAAGCGGTCCAAATGAAGAGCAATATCGCCATAACGGTGTCATTTGTCACTGAAATTGTATGTGTGGTTCAAACGTAAGAAGCTGACGTCTGAGTTCAAACGCTGGCCTGGCGTAAGAAAACAAAGTGGAATTGTTCTAACGAATGGATAACGCTCAAGACGGAAGCTCCTTATACGTTACATAAGGCGATGATCAACGCAAATTTAATCTTTGCAATTGCAATCGGCTGGATTCGAGTATCAGAGCTTGAGCAGTACTTGACTACGTCAGTGAAGTATTTCTGTGCTGGTTAACTTCAGGGGTGGTTACTTTTACCTAGGGTTAAGCAAAAATCACAGCAATATCTTTTATTAACTCTTTCAGTCCCAGTTGTATTAATACATTCTCCCAACCTGAACCCATACTTTTCATCGAACAAGTTTGCAAGAATTTTACTTTTAATCTTCAGTTGTTTGCTTTGTTTCATTGATTCTTATAATCTCGTTACCAAACTCTTATTTTATATGTGTTATTTAAGGAGAAGTTGGGTGTTGATAACTGACTGGGACTGAAAGGGTTAAGAAAAGTTTTTCTTTTCATACTTTCTTAGGAAACAGCTTATTAATCCCAAAATTACCGCAAAAAACCATCTCTGTAAGGTTGGAAACAAGACCATGGGTTAGAAATTTAACACTGGGAGTGGGTTAGTGGTAATCAGCTTTTGAACAGCTGGACCATGAAAAAAAAACACTTGACAATGTGAATAGAATGTGATCTTAAACACTTAACAAATTCACGTGTTGAGCAATATTGTCTTAAAGAAAAATTAATAACGGCATTTTCAAAACATATAATAGTTTCCGTTTTCTTCATCTTATAGTTTAACAATTAATAAAGATGAAGTTCATATTGACTTTGCGGCTGACAAATTTCAATATTAATTCGCATCGTCACTCAAACTAAAAAATGCGGATATTCGAGACGGACATTGAAGAAACTTTAGATAACAGAGCAAATAAAATTTTAACCAGACCGACTTTTGACGGAAGATATACAAAATTATTTTTTGATAAGAAATTATATTTGTAATAACGTGACTCTGAAAAAAAAACTCAAAATTCAATAAAATTTCTAAAATTACGACTGCTTGATTGGAGTAGTTCTTAACATCCCCTGGGAACGAGGTTAAGATCGGATCGAAAATGGAAACTCGTTCCCAGGGTCTCTCTCTTGCAGAGAGAGAGTTGAGGTTTTTAGTGTAACTGAATGTAAGATCTTTGCCTTTCAACCACAATGTTCCGATCCTGGTTCGGTCCCAGGCTCTGTTGAGATTAGAAAATTTGTTTGTCCGTAATTATTTTCCGTCAAAGCCGACTTACGTTTCCATCTTTCCGAGGTCGGTAAATGAGTAAGTACCAGCATCAGTTGGAACCGGCTAAGTTGGGATGGATTAGTTTCCTGTACAGTTGGAATCAAAGACTCTCATCCGCGTAAAGCTACAGAAAACGGTTTTATTGATGGTTGATGGAATTTACTGGTTTCCATAATGATAGCTGGATATGCGCTGAACAGTATTTTTCATCGATTCAGTGATCATGCATTGCTACGCATCCTTTGGAAAGCGGACATAACCTTTCTTGTCTTTATACCACAAACAAGCAAGCGCGCGTTCTAAATATTGGGAAATGTTTCAAACGTCCTTCAGATCTTTTAGCTCAGTTAGGTTAATGAAGGGTGAAATTTTTCGTTATGACTGTTCTAAAGTGTAGTGTAAGAAGCTAACGTTTCTAACATTAGCCGTCATACTCTAAAAAAGGCTAACAGTGGAACTTCACCTTTGTACACAACTTTAAGCGTTAATCAAAACATGATCATGATAATCAAGATGCTAATACACTTCCGTAATTTTATAATTTGTTAAAAATTAAATAAAGTAAAACCTCGATTTAACGAAGTGCCAGAGGACTGGAAAATTTTGTTTATTATATCGAGAATTTGTTAAATCAATCGCGAAAACCTCGATGTACCGCGAATTCACATTAAAATAGCCAAACAGTACGCTATATCGAGGTTCAGTACTATGTACGGTAATTGAATAGTGTAACTGTTTTGTCACGGAGTATCCATGGCCGCTTTAAAGGATTTTGTGAACAATGTTAATGGCATATTTTATTGTCTGCAAATTGTACGGAACAACAGTTCTGCCAGTGTTTGGATACAAATGCACTAGCGAATTATGTTTATATTTTCGTTCTGCTCTTGAGAATATAATGATTAAAGTGTATGTATCGCAGCTCCCGTGTTTTTTGCATTCATCCGCAAAACGTTTGCATAAATTTTTCACTCTCTTCTGTAAAGGCCCTTTTATCCGGGCGCAGTTTTCTTGGGTTCCCCCTATTTCGTCATCAGTCACCATTCTTCCGGCGCGCGGTCATTTTCAAAGGGCGTGTCCTTTTCAATAGCTTTGAAAGTTTAATAACGGGATGAATATTTGGTCGATTTTCAAAATGTTTTTTGGAAATTGTTTAGAAAGGCCCAAATTCTAAGAAGACAAAATTTCTTGGAAAGTGATATTTACTGTATTGGGTTTTAAACCTGGCGATTTCATTACTAATTACTTACTATAAATTGTGTTCTCGAGAAACGAGAACTCGCAGACTCGAGAATTTTTGTGAAGACTGCAAATTTGGTAGTTTTTGAAACTTTAATTTTCGAGGTTTTTATCATAAAATCTTTATTGTACTAACGTTACAAGCATGTATTTAAAACTTTTAACTTAGAAAAACAGAAAAAAGAAAAAAATAAGAGAAAAAAAAATAAAAAAGGTCAGGACGGGCCTCGAACTGGCTCAGTTCACAAAGTCAAAATTTCTACCATCGAGCCAGGCTCGAAAACAAGGGATGAAATAGTAAGTTAATGTATTGAAAAGTCTAATGTTTACACCATGACAAACACGTTGTCATCTCTACGTGTGGTAATACTAGCAACTTACTATAACAATTTTCTTCAGGGTCAAATTTCAAACAAGAGCGCAATTGCATGGTGTTTTGCAAACATGAAAAAAAAAATTTTGTAGACTTGTCAATTCATTAAAAATGGCAAATTGCTTAAAATACTTTTCGAGATGGAGTTTCTATTAACAGAGAGTTAATACTTTTTAATGAGTGTTATATAATTCCTATTGGGGAAATGTTCGATCCGAAGTGCCATGTGATACTGATCCATACATAACACGTTGGAACTTCTTGAGCAAGAAGAAGAAGCTTCGATTTAGTATGGTTTTTTTTATCACGCCAAAAAGGACTATGTAATTTCAAACTTGTCCGATTTTGCAAGCAATACTTTGTTTGGATTACATCACGGGGCGGATTGAAATTTAAACAGACAAAATAATTCTCAAAAGAAAAACACTGTCAACTGGAAATCTTTTCAGCGAAAGGTTTTAAAATTTATAGCAAGATGCTTAAAATATCAAATAAGCTCGAATTGCGAAAAACAAGTCAACGTTTCACAGCTTCCTGAATTGCTGGAAGGAAACTGCGCCGTAAACTCAAATGGCTTCACTGGTTCAGTTCCCTAGCTAACTTATTACAGGCAAAGGAAAACAGTTTTTATTTTCTTATCAAGTATTTTTAGAATTTAATCAATGAGTTGGTTGACAACACACAGACAAAAAATATCAAGAAGCTCGAATTGCGAAAAAAAAGTCAACGTTTCATCGCACAGCTTCCTGAATTGCTGGAAAGAAACTGCGCCATAAACTCAAATGCCTTCACTGGTTCAGTTCGATTCCCTAGCTAACTTATTACAGGCAAAGGCCAACAGTTTTTATTTTCTTATCAAGTATTTTTAGAATTTAATTAATAAATTGGTTGACAACACACAGACAAAAAAATATCAAAAAGCTTGAATTGCGAAAAAAAAAGCCAACGTTTCACAGGTTCCCGAATTGCTGGAAGGAAACTGCGCCACAAACTTAAGTGCCTTCGCTGGTTCAATTCCCTAGCTATCTTATGACAGTCAAAGCAAACAGTTTTTATTTTCTTATCAAGTATATTTTTAGAATTTAATCAATAAGTTGGTTGACAACACACAGACAAAATGTAAAATTATTTAACTCTCATATTGGGATTGTTTGTTTTCCAAAAAAGGCTGGGTGTTATTTTTAATTACAGCTATTTATCTATGTTCTTAGGTTTGCTTTCCAATGAAAATCTATATTTTACAGCTGAATCATTTATTGTCGCACGCTTTTCAGACACGTCACTCAAACCTTCGCCAGCTAATCAGGAAGGTATTTATCTAATCTTACTGAGTATCCATTCGAGTCAGCTTTTATTTGGTTCCTTGTAAATAAAACGCCTTCTATAGTAAAGAAAGATTTAATCCCAATTGACTAAAAAGACTCAGTAAAATCTTGAACAATTTGGTTAGTGTCAGCGCTATTGTGCTGCCCCGCAACCCATGAGGTCGATCAATCGCACACCCCTCAAATTAGAAGTCACAATGGTAATAAATGTTAACATATGCCGGCCTGCTTTGAACATGAAATTAAAAGAGAGCTGTTCTTTCTCAAGGACTTCATAATCACTACGCTCTTTGAAATTACATAGTTTAGAGAAAGAAAACTCTAAACTTAAGAATGAAAAAGGTCATTTAAAATAAACCAATATATCGACTGTTTGTTTTCTTTCACTAATGGTAAATTAACCCAACTGATCAAAGTCTAACAACTGTTTTAGATGACTTTTTATTTTACTACTCTAATGTTTACCCAGTTCAAAAAGCTTTACCTAGGAGAACATTTTCATTATAAAAGTGACAAGTAATTTGAAAGTCAATTACCTTTTTAATACCCGTTTTTGAAAAGAAAATTTAGATCAAATTTTAAGGTTCCTTTGTTGTTCCCAGTCTCAAGATTAAAGATTAATTGCTTCTTTTTCAACCAGTTATTTTAAAAGGTAAAAAGATCCAGCATTGTTATTTGTCGCTATTTGAGCGGTCAACTTGTGATAGAAACATACATATTCTAAAGAAAACTCTTTTCAGCTTGGTTGCGTTTTCGTGGGTAAAAAAATCTAATTAAAAGCTCCGCCTCCAAGAGAACAGGTCGAACGAAAAAGCGGTACTTCGTGAGTGACACAGTCGAGTAACTTTCGTGAAAAGCGCGAAAACTCTTCCAAATTAAAGCAAATAAAGTTATGAATCTTTTAAAGCGTCTTGGTTCACCCCTTCCCGTGTTTATTGTGTGAATCTTTCCGCTTGAGCTAACATAATTTCATTTTTCCGGAAACTTAACAAAAGCCGAAGGATTAAATTTTGTTGAAAAGCTTTCTTCTCAACAACTCACAAGCAATAAATATCTTTTCCCAAGTCTATATTTGACAAAAAATCTTCCTGGAGAACACAGAACTCTAATTACAGCTCATATAATGGTTTTAAAATCGAAAATTCAACCGACACGAGTTGTAAAAGTAATTACGGGGCAGTTCACAATTAGAAAGGTTTTTCTTAACTAAACACAGTTAGCTCCCCCGGAGAGCTGACGCAATGCAACATTAACATAAAATAAATTCCCTGTGTCATTAAAATAATCATGTGAAAACTTATTTCGCTGTAAATATTCATTGATCTTGATATTTTTTGCTCCAAGAATTCCGATTTGACTTGACCCTGCGTTTAAAAATAGCTTGGGCAGGTGGTTTGATTGTAAAAATATGAATTATGAGAGAATACGCTCCGCACTTTTCCAAAACAAAACCATTCACGAGCCGAAATGTAACAGCCTCTTAAGTCAAATTTAATTCTCATAAATCTCTTGGTTGAAGACAAGTTCTTAGTTTCAAGGTCCCTGTGTCAGATTTCGGCTACGATAAGAGCAATCAGAGTTGTTGTTGACGCTAACTGCAATTCAATGACCAAAACATATCAGTCAAGTTTCAAAGTAATTCACTAATTGAATAAAAGGAAAGCTCTTCGGTCTTACAAAAGAAACAAAACACGTCGTTTTTATTAACGAATAGGAAAAATAATAAACGACACCCGTCTTCAAGGCTGTAAAACCACATTGAAAGCGGTTAATTATCTTTATTTATAAGCAAAAGTGCACTCTTTATTTTGTTCATAAATTAATTGCAAGTGAACGATCAAACGACATTTTTTAATATTTACGAATATTGATTCTTTTTTCTACCAGCTGATCGTTCTCTCCAAATGGTTCGACGAAAATATTTATGTAGAAATATATCATAAAGACCTCTGAATTTTCTTCTATCTTACAATTTGTACAAACAGTGAACTGGTGCGTGATATGTACATGGTGCAGGTTGCTACAGCATCAAATCGTTCCTTGCTTTCAAGGCAGCTGTTTGGCTGTATCTAAAATAAATTTACCAACCAGCTAAAACAGGGACTTCATTAAAACGCTAAAGTTTTAAAAACGTTTTCTGAGTTTTACAAAAAAAAAACTTTCTTCTGTTTTAACTGTAGACTTTGTAATAAGTTCGAGACTCAATGAAACAAAACAATACAGGAATGATAATGGATACGAAAAAAGGCCTTAGGAGATTGCTGGCGCGTGACTTGTTGTCCTGTGAATGTGTCGTTCTTGGTTGGTAATTTTGTGTCACTGTTGAGTTGTAAATCTTAAGATCATGTACAGTTCCTTCTGGATCCAAGAAAAATGCGTCTTCAAGTGCTGATTTGGCTGCTGCAGTAAAATTCGTGTCTCCAGTGAACATTAAATCAAATACACACGAGTCTAAGTAAAAGCCCTGAACATCTGAGTTCGTACACAGCTCAGTTGCGTGCCGCTTTGAGTATTTCACACTATTTGTCCTTGTTTGAATCTGTGCTGCCGTTGAGCTTAAAACTTCTTTAAAGTCTATTCTTTCTCTCTTGGGGCATCCCGCCACACACAAACCTCTGCTAGAACTGCTAACAATGTCCTCAGGGATTTTGATGTGGAATGTCAAATACTTTCCAACTTGTCTAATGACAATTTTTGTCCTGATATAACAGAGGTTTATATGAATTAGCGAGCCTTTTGTAAGTTCAATAATTCTCACAGGACATGTCGAAGGCCCTGTTTCCCAAGTTCCATCAAGAAACACAGCGGGAAGCGAGTCTGCTTCGGCTCTGTAGATTTTCTGCTCAACGCAACTTTTTTTCTGTTCCCGCAGAATTACAACAATCTGTGGATCAAAAAGCAATCAATGAATAAATGTAAGGACATGTCTTCAGTTAGGTGTGATGAAAGGTCGTTTTATTTGGCCGATATCATATGTGTTAAAACCCAGGAATAAATGTATATATATATGTGTATAACCTAGACAAAGCGACAAACGAAATATGTGACCCATTTTGAATTTATTTTAAAATCACTAATGACTTGCTTGAAAAGTGTGAAAGCTACAATACTACAACATCAAGCAGGTCATTAACTAAATTTCAAACATGTAATCTACAATTCTTAGTTAAATGGAATCGATACAAAACGTTGTGTATACGCGATTTAGGCTCCACCAGCTTGAACCACATCTATTATTCAAAGTATTTCTAGTTAGAATTTCATGCTGGTAAATGCAAATTTTCATCAAAATTCTATGTCGCACTTACTTTGGTAGTGGCGGTAACACTTTGGGATGTGCGAGAACCCGGCACAAGCTGTACGTTAGAAACCATAACAGTTAAAAATTTATTTCTTATTAGCGGCCAAGCTCCTTTTACCACGCAAGTTTGTTTCTCTTCGCTAAATGTTCTTAAGTGCGGGTCACCAAACAAGCCGCAGTGACGGGTAACCTGCGATGTAGTGAATTGTCCCTCGTGAAACTGGCAAGAAGCTGCTGGTTGTGTTGGTACTGGCTTCGTTGAGAACCATTTCTGAAATTCGGAATCGTTTTTCGGAGCAGTGACATTCCCGCATTTCCACTGGTCCATAAGTCTCGGAATTAGTGTTCTAGTTGTATGATAATTTAAGTCTCCACGGCACTGGCGACTGACACTCGTAACGCACGCTCTGAACATTTCCAGAGAAACGCAAATTCTTGCCTGCTCCTCAATCTCTCCTAATCTTTTGTTGTGTGCATCGCTACATGCCTGTACTCGACATACTTGCTCCGTTCTCTGACCAAACAAGCTGCTTCCCAATAGAGGTTCACATAGTGTCACTATCAACATTAGAAAGGAACCACAAAACATACTTAGTAACTTGAACACAATTCATCTATAGTGCGCCTACGACAACGGAATTCAGCCTGAAATGACACGAACCTTGTTGCAACAGGATTGCCAAGTAAATAAACGAAGTTACCAGCGAAAATGTTTTGGTTCGGTCAGCACTCATTCCGAGGTTCGAGTTTATACACGACCCACTCCATACTTTGTTCTTGCTAATTTCGTCGTTGCAACATATCCAGTGGATCCATGCGAAAAGCCGATGGTGGATAGTTTAGGCCAAATGACTCAATTCACCTATCAATCAGGTTTTTGACAGCTTGAATACAAGTTAGGTGATTAACAAAACTGCTACTGGTCGCCAAGCGGCTCCAATATTGAATCAGTTTAGTCGCCAACGAGATTATGGTATACAACAAGAGAGAGTGACGACGCAATGAATTTACAATACCTCCTGAGTTTTAGGCCGGACGGGAAAAATGATTAGAATTGACGGCTTTGATCTCTTATAGCGTAGTGACAGTTTTGTGCGGTACCCCCCAGTGTTTTTTCCCGTCATTCTTGGGGTACCTGACCAGCTGTCAGCCTAATTAAATATCGTTTATTTTCTTTGTTTTCATTGGGGCTTACTGTGTAACCATCAGATTATGACTGGAGGCTGTTGTGAAAACGTTTTTTTCAGCCAATCAAAGCGTTAGTGAACCGCTGGAGGTTTACATAATCGAATTCTCAGTCAGTGAACACTGTTGCTATTGTGCGCAGCAAACACGATTGGTGGAAATCAACCAAAGTTTCAAAACAACTTACTGTTGATTTTCTTTGCCTTGTGCTTCCCACTGTTAGTTTTTCCTGAAGCAACAAAAGCGCTCCCAATCGTATGCCACATACAGTTCTCAACTTTTGTCCAGCTGTCTCTCAATCCTTAAAATCGACTCCGTTATTGGATTCCGCGAATTCTAAACACATTCTGAAGGGATTGAACTTCAACCACAGTGAATGACACACTAAATCCTTTGCAACTTTTAATTTACACTGTTTTGTTGACTATACATAATTATGCTTTTGTATTTTTTAAATGTAAAAAAATGTAAGTGTCACATAGCCGACGCGTGACCACAAATCGCGCGAGCAATTACAATACGTGAAACTGGCCCATAGATACCGCATTTAAATTATCTATGGTTCATTGCAATGGCCGACGAAATATGACCTTTATTTCCGATCTAAGTCAAGATTTCCGCTTGCTGTTTAGCGGAAGAACTCGAGTTTTCAGCATGTTTATATGGCTATACAAGTTGTCCGCTCAAAGGACTTTATCTTTCATCTGAAGAGGGTAGTTGAAAGGTGAGCGACCATCAAGTAGAGTTTATCAAGTGTCGTTGAAGTGAAAACAAAAGAAGATATTAAAATTCATTTCACCAAAATACGAATTTTAAAAACATTTTCCCGATAGAAATATTTTTCACGGGGAGAAAGCATGCGCATAAGACTCTTAAAACAAAATCTCTTGCAGTGCTCGGTTGGAATGAATTTCGCAGAATAGAAAGTAATATAAAAACTTTTCAAAGCAATCAGCGGGCGACTCTTTCTGTGAAATTTTCCTGAGAGTACGAGAGACAGTGCACTGTTTGCTATTCTATTGTTCTTTCAAGATCGCATCCAGTTGCTTTTCCTCGTTCCTTAATGGCTGACTCCTGATTTTCTAAAAAACTGCGGTCTCTGCACTCCAACAGCTTAGAGGTGGGTGTTATTTTTTAAAATACATTGCACCTTATTTCCCAAGGAAATGCTGTAAGAAGGTATTTTTGAAGGAAATTCACAACTCAATTCTATGCAAGTTTTAAGATGGAATCACACTGAAACAAAACTTGTAAGTTTGTAATTCTTATGGGCCAGAGTATATCTTTGGATGTTCCTTCGGATTTCCAGCAAAAACCTAATTTATATGGCTTAAATTAGAAGATAAAATGGCTTGGTGTGCTGAGTTCGCAATGACATTCTTCACTACCGGAGGTCATGTCGCGCGTTAATGAACATAAACTCTCACTGGCCAAGCTTTTTTGTTTAAACTGGGCTTGTCCGGATGAAACTATTGCTAAAAAGTGAATAACTCAGCTTGCTCAGCTCTCATGAGATGAAAATGAACTGCTGGATTCCCTTCTTATGTAAATGAGCTCACAACACGAGATCGATCGTCAGGGACTCTCAATACCACACAAACAATTACCCAATCCCCTGCAACCAAGCAAAGCACGGTTTGCGAATGAAAACTTATCAGTGTCTAAATAGTGTCACTCTTTTACCGACAATTTATTATTTTTTTATTTGTTAGTTATGAATCGGCATTTGGCAATAACGGAAGGAGAACCCAAAGAAGCTGAACAGACATTTCTTTGTGGTATCGAGTGAACACGGGCGTGTGGTACACCGCTGCGCAAAAGTATTTGAGAAATTCAGATTGCATTGTGCTAGACAAGAAAAAGGACATGTCTAATTTTCACGCTGAGAAGAAATTTCGCTTTCACCATTGAGTAAGGTTTATTGAATTTATCTGCGTTCAATATTTTCTGAATTGATGTTGCATGAGTATCAACAAAGGCCTCTCTCTGTTTGAAGTGTGCTTCCTGTGAAGTCCGAGTTTTTAAACAATATTACAGACTCTTAAAATAACAAACGGATTTCAAAATCCTTGAGGCTTAACAAAAAATAGAACTAACGTAAGACTACTCTCACTTCTGCATTGCTATATACATTATTTAACAATAAATGTAGCTTATACATTTCACAAAAAGCCGCCAACAGCTTTTCTCTCTAGGAAATCTTTTCTTAATGGTTGTGTGCAGTAATCTCTTATTGGTTGTGAGTAGATGAAGTTAAATGAAGTGAACCACGCGACAACGATCTCAACCAAAATCACGAGAACAGTTTGTCCCGTGGTATACGGAAAACATACTTGTTAAGAGTTCTCAGTTGCGTTTTTAGCCTTAAAAAGCCAGAGAGTTCTCAGTTCCCTTAAATTTATCTCAATACGAGAACTTCTGAAAGGTGTTTTGAGGTGTCTGTTACTGACATCCTTTTATTATCGTTTTATATGAAAGTGATTGTAGATCTTCAAGTTTCTTGAGAAGCTAGATTAATTCTCGTTGAAAATATTTTTTTGTTGGACAGTCAGTCTTCCTTCCTGCAGAAAGAATGCCCCAAATCATTGCTAAATTGGAAAAGCCTAAAATTCAAATACGTTAGTGTAATTTTTAATGAAAACGTAAGATTTTTCTTGCAAAGTTACTTAATTTGTTGTCGGTATGCAATTGATAAACTTCACTGACTATGATACTGAATGTGCTGCAAGTTTTAGATTAGTTTGAGTCAGTTTGTGTGACAATAAATTTGAAAACATGTCTGCTTTCAATAGACGATATAAACTTTGTACCTTCTCATGTTTAAAGAAAGTTGTGCTCGAGCAAAGAAATGCGCGCATACACTAAAGTCTTAATATTTTTCGCAAGTCTCGTAATTCTTAGCCGTTTACTGTAACAATAATTCCAGCCTCAAATAATTCTTAATTCTATTCTTAAAACATATTTTCAGATTTCAGACTCAAATACTTGTATAAAACGATTTTGACGCCAGTACTGATACGATAAGGTACAAGACAACCAAGACAGAAAATTTTCAGTTGATTGGATATACTAATACTGTTTACAGTTGAATGGCTTCTTTACTAAAATAATCTAGAAGTACTGAAAAAGAAAAATAGGCTGCGCTGATTATTAAATAATTATCAATTTCAGGGGATTTTGTGCCTCGTCATTCATTTCATTTAAACTGGATTCTTATAAAAAAGATATTTACCGTACTGCAATAGTAAAATGTTTGTATAGGTTGTACGTGATTATGAATTTTGACTTTTTAGATATTGTGGTTTGGTTTGCCCAATCTTCACCAAAAGAGAATGTTTATAATAGTTCACTTTTCAACATATCGTTACATTAAAAAAAAAAAAAGATTTAAAAAAGTGAGAGTGTTAATGATGGGGTTAAAAGGTTTGTCAGTGCTTTTCAGTTACGAAAGCAAAAACGTTTCGAATTACCCAATCTGCTCTTTTGAGTTAGCATTTTTTAAAACAGCAGTCAGTTTTATGGGGAAAAAACGTTCTAAACACTACAATAGCTTGACTAGACACCTAATCGGTATAAATGAATACAAGTCCGTTATTTATTTATACTAGTCACAACTATACAAAGCTTCTACAATTTCTTTAACAAAGGCATCTAATTCGTTCTTACAGTTTCCGAATCAAAACTGCAGGAAATCGTACGATATTAGCCCTTGTATAAATTGAAGCATGTTGACGTATACATTAAAGTTCATATTTTATAGAGAATGCATTTTGTATATATCATATCATATGTTAATATTCTACTTTTTAAAAACACGTTTTTCCAAGACATTATCTCCCTTTTGTTTAGACTTGCCATATTTATAAAAACAACTCTGATAATGCATTATTTGATTTCGCCAAATTAACAGAAATGCTATGTTTTTAAAAACTTGATCACTATCGTCTTTTTAAATAAAGCGCGCCATTTGACATAAATGTTCGACGCGTGAAAATGTACCAAAGTTTTTTGGCTAGAGGCAGCAAACGCAAATATACGTTTTGCTATTGTGGCTGTCTCATAAAGCAAATGAGGTCAATTTTCGTGAAGCCGAATCATCAAACGGCAATAACCTCGCTACATCACGCATCTGTATAAAATTTGTAGCTCCGGCCTACTGTACTGATATTGCATCCGGAAGTGACAAGAAATAAGCAAAAAAGCTAAGATTGATGGATGAGATCATTGATAGTTAACGGATGAAGGATCTGTAAGCGCGCGTGAGGTTCCCCATATCGAGTCCCCAACGGTACCGTGGCCTATAGCGCAAAACAATCTTTTTTATGGAAACGTGAGAATGAAAAATGTTAGAAAACACACCTGAAGCTCAGAAAGTGTGAAAAACTATTATTTTGTACACTGTAAGAATTTATGAAAACACACTAAATATTTTTTATAAGAATCAACATTTCGTGTGAGCCTTCTGATTTCAGCCACATTTTTACCTCGAAGTTTTGACCGTAAAGATTCTTAGCTATAGTTATTTAGAGTGTTGTAGTAAATCAAATCATACTCAAATGATATAATAATTGTTATATTTATTTGAAAAAAATAACATCATGCATGGATCTAAAACAGAACTTTATTAAATGATAACAAACGCTCCTGAGCGTATACTTGTGTCAGCTCGTGGATAAAATGTAAAAGCTTTTGATTTTATTGAGTTCTGACTGTATGCGCAAGACTTGGCTTCTCACTTATATATAAAATAGCCGAATATAACCGCTGTCCAGTATATCAAGTATTACATCAAGTGGCTGAAGACCTCGACACAAATAAAAATAAAAAAAAAAAAAAACACAGGGCAAACCTAAACTTGTGCCGCGCTTCGCTGCTGGCACAAGTAACAAGAATATGAGAATGTCGGGTAATCCACAAGCTTTTCAGCCATTTGAAGAACTCAAAACTCCATTGATGAACCAGTGAAAATGAAAGGCAATTTTATTTTTATAAATTTCCTT
>JAOBBB020251509.1:0-11205 GCA_025331005.2 Zoanthus gigantus | reverse complement strand
CTTCTCTCAATCAATACAATAAATTTTTCGGGAGCTACAGATCGAACGCACTTTTTTAATCTTTGATTACTACTAGTGATAATGATAATAAAGTGGTACACAGTGGAACAAAGTGGTACTCTAAGATATGGGAGAAAGGAAAAGTTATCGAGAGCAATGGAAAAAAAAATATTGGGATTGGGACATAAGATGAGGACTAGTTGTACGGCAAGAAGACCCGATTTGACGCTTGAGGACAGTGAAAAGAGAGAGATTATATTATTGGATATGGCATGTCCAAACGAGTCGAACAAAATCGTGAAATGAGATGAGAAGATAAAAAAATTGTTCACCAAGGTACCCTGGCGGGTTTGCACCTTGCAAAACGAATATAAATTGCTCTGAAGAAAGGCTATTGTTCGATACGTCTGCTTTGTACTCTACTTGTGTCGATGATCGAGTATTTCAACTATATCTTTAAGTTGACCAAATTACGTGTTTTATATATAAAATGTTTTTTAAAGAAATAAAAGTGTTCAATTGTCGATAGTCGTCCTCTTTCTAATCAAATATGCTTCTTAATGTCGTTAATAGCCTACTTGAGTGAAACGAGTCTTGGGCCATGATATCGGAGCGTTTTCTTTGCTATTATCACGTAGAAAGTCAATTTTTGTTTAGAACTTTCGTTTAGTTCACGTGGTGACCCTTTGTGTACATGTTGTGGTTATTCTTTGCAATTGATATGCCAAAACGCGTCCATCAGTTTTAATTTGCCTCTTTTTCCTACCGTCTTTGAAGCAGTAAGTTGGTGCTCTGTGCTGGCCGATGTCTAGCCACGCGGGCTTTTCCCAGGCCAGGACAGAGGCCAACCAAACCAATAAAGAAATTAAATCAAAGAAGTTAAAAGTGGAGCTAGTTCCCCGTTACACTATTCTTAACTACTGCTTGGGTCTTGCTCCAAGACTTTTTCTTAACTCACACAGATTTTACTGTCTATGAAACTAGCACTTAACTGTATTCTACATGTGTCGTCTCTCTAACTAGTTTCGTTGTTTCTGAAGACATTAGGACATAAATGTAACCTGTTTATTTATTGCTATGCGTATGTTAGTTTTGAGCCATACGCCATGAGTATTGTGTTAATCAACAAATATCTTTTCTGACGCTTAGTGAACCTAAAAATAGTTCGTTTGTTTTACTTTGTTGTTCATATTCTCATGTACAGGCATATTGACATGAAACTTTCGAGTTTACCACATTAATAACAAATTTAGTTTTAAGTGCCTTTGATTTTGGTAATGTATTGTTGTAAAGCATGCAATCTAGTTCTTTCACTTTTAAAATACTCTTCAGAATCAATTTCGGACAAACATTATGTCATGAACTCAGAGAAACACCTTGTCTAAGAGGTTTAGAAAAAAAATATATCGTTTTCCAGCAAAACCCACATCCAAACATACTTGTTACTTGGTCACGTTTCCCAAAACCCTGAATTCAAAAACACTTATAAAAAGAAATACAAAACATTCTTATACCTAAGAACACACCATTTGTTGGACCGTTCTCTAAGCCAATTTCTTTTAGACACTGAAGTAAATGAATTTAGATTTAGCATGCACAACATTTATAGAGCTGTTCGATAGTTTTTCAAGTTTTCGCATTCAAGCGAATATGAAAATTATATGAAAAGAGTCCTAGAAACATGAAATTTGTAGCTTTTCTTACAGTATATCAAAAATTAGCTGCTGCATGAAAGCGCTTTCTTCAAAAGTGTCTGTATATGTCTCAAAATTATTAAGATCATATCACTAGGAAAATAGTATAAAAAGAACTTGTATACTTGACTGCCTTGGGTATAGTCGCAAACACTGTCTAACAGTTATTAAAGTTCATCGGTACAACTCGAAGCTTGCCGAGTGAGTCGCTCTATTCAGCCACGCCTTGGGCCGAAGCTAGCGAACCATCAATCTTGTTCCCCAACAATTGCCTTTCAAGAAACTCTTGATTTTATTGAGGCTTCAGACATTTTTGTGGTTACTATTTCTAACATTGATTGAACTAGCGCATCTTGATGCGTTTCAGCCCACTTTATGTCAGTTTTCATACTGGCTTCTACCAGAATACTTAACTTTATTTATCAAAACGTCGCTATAGATTGACAAGTATGAAATGTCCTGCACGTTGCAGCTAAATCCTGGTTTACCCGACTCGTGATATCAGTAATAAGTACATATTGCAATTGGGAGCATCATCATAACGGAATTTCATACCCACGCTGAGATTTGCACAAAAATTTAGAACAAGCTACGAACAATCAACAACAACAACACCAACAATATTGATTTATTGGTACTTTGAAAAAACATTTAGTTTACATCAGTGGGTATCCAATAAATGTAAATGAAAAACAAATCGTACCTTAGTTTTAATATACTGAACTAAACTAATCTAAATATAATATATTTCTTTCAAATTTTGGATAAAAAAAAAAACTTTCCAAAAGGTCACCAATGATCTTGACAGTCGCATTAAAAATAGAATCATCATTTACCGAAAGTAAACAATAAAATAAAGTTTTATAATCAAAATTTCTAAAATTAACATTAATGCTCAATAATTAATTTATAAAAGTTTTTCTATGTTCTTCAAGAGTGCTTTCCTTGCACACAAACAAATAGTGATACTGGTTTCCATCGACTTTGCAATTACAGATGTGGCTATCGTTTGATACGTCATCTCCACGCACTTTACTCTGTATACTTGCGCTGATGCTTGAATATTTCAACTATATCTTTAAGTTGACCACCGTTTCAGCCCACTTTATGTCAGTTTTCATAACTTCTTCCAGAATACTTAACTTTATTTATCAAAACGTTCCTATAGATTGAAAAGTGTGAAATATCTTGCACGTTGCAGCTGAATCCTGGTTTACCCGACTCGTGATAGATCAGTAATACTAATAAGTACATGTTGCAATTGGGAGCATTATCATAACGGAATTTCATACCCACGCTGAGATTTGCCCAAAAATTAAGAACAAGTTACGAACAATATAATCAACAACAACAACAATATTGATTTATTGGCACTTTGAAAACATTTAGTTTACATCAGTGGGTATCCAATAAATGTAAATAATAAAAAAAGCCATTCCTTAGTTTTAATATAATGGACTAATCTAATCTAAATATAATATATTTGATCAATTTATAATTATAGAAAAGCCCTGTTCTCCAAATGGAATCACAAGCTTTTTTGAAGTCTACAAAACAAATATATAACTTTTTGTTTCGGTACAAGGAATCCAGAATGGTTTTTAAGACAAAGATATAATCCGCCGTTCTGTAATTTTCCTGAAACTCGATCTGATTTTGCTTTATTACGTTACTGGATTCAAGGAATATTACTAAACGGGGGTTAATAGAAGCGTAAAAAAATTTCCCAAACAGCTGTTAATAGTTATTTCACGATAATTGTTTGTATCAGAATTTTCACTAGACTTATGGAGTGGTATTATGAAACCTTCACTCAAACACTGCGAAAAGCAACTTGATTCTAGAAGCTTGTTAAAGAAGATTACGAAAAACTTATAAATAAATATATAGTCGAGTCCTAACGCTTTGTTTTTTATTTTCCTATTCACGTCATGGGCTTGTCTAAACATTCGACAATGGGCAACGAAAATTTATTAAAGTGTGAAGTAAAAAATTCTACATCTTCATCAAAAGGGGTTTGTTTGTGGGTTATTCAGTTTTTTAAAATACGCAAACCATTCGTCTGGCTCATTAGGGGTTTGATTTTGGTTCTTGTTTGATTTTGAATTATTTCTTTTTGAGTTTTTTTTTGTTTTGTTTTAAACTTAGCTAGTTCTTTGAACTTTTTTTTAAGAGTAAAGAGCTTTCCTCGTAATATAGAGCAATGTGGATGATTTACAACTTGTTTTGCGCACTGTAAAATCACTTTTTTTGAGACTCCAGCACAATTTATCAAAACACTTTTTGATATGCATTATTTTCTTCTTTCGCTTACATTTCTTTCTGTAAACTGGCTGACATGATTTTGCTGCATCTGTAATTAGTGCTGTAAATTCTGACACAATATCCTCACTTTTGGTATCTGCATTAGCACTATTTTCTATATTCTCAAGTGAATTAAGGAACGATTGCATTTTTACGGTGAACTAAGTCATTGAACGCCATTATTTCGCTGAACTTTTCAACAGTGATAGCACCCATTTACATGTGAGCGGTAGATTTTTCAATTTGACTTGTTTTCTGTCTATATATATTGAAATTGTCACACTAGGTTTTAATGTAAAAGGATATAGGTGAATGACAAGAGTTAAAACTGGTAAGATAAACTGTAAAATACTCCACTTACCGTAAAAGATTTATTTCAACAATTGTGTAATCAATTGTACTTGTCCCATTGTGTGTAATTGAAATTAAATGCAAGTATCTTAGAAAAGTCGACCAAAGGGCGAAATGTGATTGTCTCTCGACCGAGTTGAAACTTTGATCAGGCAAATGTAAGAATTTTATTTAATTCTTGTACACAGAATCTTAAGAAGCACATTAGCTAGAGATCGTATAACATGCTACATGTATACTAAGTCGTGATAGAATTAGCTGGGTCATCCGGGACGCTGGGGCCTAGTGGAGGAGTCAGCTCGTCACGTTCGCGGACGCAATATTAACAGTTTCAAGATTTTATAGCATACCGCTGAATGAAACAATACAAATACGTATTTTCTTAGCGCCTTTTTATTGTTCCGGGCAACTAATTTACTGTTTGGAAATATCAGGAAATAAGAACAATTTGAGGATGAAAGCGACTAAAAATTAAGAACAGCGCAGCCTCAGCCGCAAGTTACTGGTTCTTAGAAAACAAAATGTGTGTACCTCTTGAGGGAAAAAGATGGCGGAGGGTTACCATCCTTGTTACATAACCTTTTTTGTTTTTTGTTTTTAATTCAACGATTTTTTTTGCATGGGCGTCAATGATTGAATGCATTAAAAACAGGAAATTGTCTACAGAAAATCAGTGGGTATTGTATGGATTCTATACAAGGTATCACAGAACGTTTCTTTTAACGGTTTGTTAACATTCAGCCGTACTTCACTATTTCCTTACCCGATCAACTATAAATAGAGAGCAGCCGCCATTTTGAAAATTTTACAAAAGGGGAACTAGGCTAAAATTAATTACAAGTACTCTGACTGACTGCTTTATTGTTAGGTGTTCACACCTTGCCTTCTTCCACGATTGCAACATAAAATCAATGAAATAACTATAAGAACATAAAGCAAGAAAGGATGAAGGGTAAGAGAGTGAAATCCTCATATAGGCATTACGTCACTGTTGCGTAGACTTTTCACAAAATGACCTGAGATAATATGGCAGGAAATGTAGAGCAAATTCCTTTTATAAATTTTGTCCACAAACTCGACTATTCCTCCACGTTTATTCCACAAAAACAACCACGCAACGAGGGAGTAACATACGTGGAAGAGCTGGTTACCATGTCTAAAAATAACTTACGAGGGAAACACAACTGAGACACTAATTCTGCTTCCTGTAGTGGTCAAAGTTCTTCAGACTTCTTATATTAGTAAACTTAAACTTATATTAAAGATAAAATAATAACAATACTCAGTCATAGCAGAAAGATGATGAACGAGGATGAATGTATACAATTCTAATACGTGTTAGCACAGAAATTGTACACAGTTCCGTGAGTTATCAATAAAAATAATGTAAGACGAAAAAATGACACAATTAAACTAATAATTGTTAAAAAAAAGTTGTAATTCCAGTTACCCAGCAAAACTTGAGCGGGAATTGAAGATGTTTGAACCGAAGTTTGTGTGAAATTCCAACACTTGTCAGCACTTAGCGTAATGACAGTCTCTCGAGCAAAGACAAGTCCTCGAGCATTTTTCTTAATGACCTTACATCAACATCCTTTGTCAAACGTAACTGCACATAATATTCCGTTGGAGTTAAGTTTGTTTTGTCTGTATAACAAATTTAAAACTAATATCACCTAGCAAGTCAGTTCTTGTTTATTTCTGTTGTGTTGACCACGCGGTGACCCTTTGTGTTGTGGTTATTGTTTGCAATTGATATGGTAAAACGCATTCATCAGTTTTGTCTCTTTTTGCAACCGTTGTTTTAGGAGTAAGTTGGTCCTCTGCGCTGGCCGAAGTTTAGCCACGCCGGCTTCACCGATGACACTGAGAGGCTAACAAAACCAATAAAGAAATTAGAGGAAAGAATTTGAAAGTAGAAATAGTTCTTTTTATGATACTAAATTAGATTGCTTTTAAGATATTTCATGAATAATGTACGTGGATTTTATATTTTACTTTCCATAATCACAGCAAACGATAGAAGGGTCAGTCTTCGGTTGTTATTTTTAAGTAATTTAATCAACTAGCCAAACTTCACATCGGTTATAAGAAATTCGCAAAAGGAAAAGTGTTTTCAGGTGGTCGGTACCTAAAGAAATAGTTGCCAAAAAGACAGCAAAACAACTACGCGAGGCCTGTGAGCTGCAGAGCATAGAATCGTGCGAGGTATTGCACTTACACTGAAAAAATCTCAATCAGCTGAGCAAAATGTAGAACACTTGATTGAGCCAATCACAAGGCGGATATGGAATTTGTGACACGTGTTAAAGGTTTTGACTTGCACAAGGTGTTTACATGTCCTCTTTGCCGTTTTCCCTGTTTAGGTTCTGAGACTACGATGTTTTCTATAGACGGTGTTTAGTAAGTTACACCATAAGCAGAAATATAATTACAAACTTGTCAGTGTAAAGTTGCTAATAAACGTGTTGATGTGGAATCTGTGAAGGGTCAGTATTGTTCAAACTTAATACACCAAATATACTAATACTCAATCCTTGCTAAATGTTAATTTGCTCGTTGGTACTTATAGTATGGAAATATAATGAGTTACTGATAATAATACTGCCTGCTGTAATGCTGTATATTAATGTATATATTAAAATTGGCAAAACTTTTTAATATTAATAACATATTAAGTGTGCTACATTAAAGAATGCCAGCACGCACAAGCGTGGTTTGAAATTTTTTACATGTTTTGCCCAAGTTAGGGTTTATATTTAGCATTAGAGTAGTTTAAAACCTTTCAGTTTCATAACTCTACGCAGTTTGTTCTAAATCTTCAAAATTTATTGATACGAAATGATTAAAGTATCAGTTTCACTTGTTTTGAATTATTTTACCCTAAAAATAATGTACTAACATCTTATTCACAATATTTATATTTTGATGTACGAGATTTATTTGCGTTTCTGTGTTATTTTATGTGTATCTAAAAAACATATTTTTTTCACTGAAAGTTCTTTGCTTGATTTAGTCGGACTATTTAGACTGTAGAGTAACAGAAGTTTACGTCTTATTCACGTACTGTATGCCTATATGCAGCTGAGTTAATTGAAAAACGCTCACCTTTTTTTTTTTTGAGTTTTGCTACTGTAAACTAACACTTATTACTCTTTGGCAAAAATCTAAAACTAACATTACAACACTAATGAACCATCAAGACTTTATTAATTTTTTGTCTTATTTTCATAAAACCATTAGTTAGCATACATCATAATACATATGCCAATATCAACTTGAGCTTAGAAAAGAAGAATAAAACAACATAAGTCATAATTAACAATAGCAAACAAGTGATGAAAGCAAATTGATTCCAAATAATTTCTTGATCTTTTCATTTATATAGTGATTACCAATGAATATTTCAGATTGATATTTAACTAACCCCATTTTTGTTCTCTTTTGTTAACTTGAAATAATCGAAACCGCCCATCTTATTAAAAAACCTGTACCAAAGAATCAAACTTAAGTCTGCCGTAAACCAGAAAATCTAGCCATAAGCGGCCGGTATATATAGACCGTAGTAGTAAGTGATAAAATGCTTGGAGTAAACTTGAAAAATTCTGCACAACTAAAACGAATAGCAAACCAAATCTTATCACACTTCAAATCAGTTCTTAACCAAGTAAGGCCTTGAACCATCCAATGGCTGTTGAAGTTACGTTCGATTCTTGTTAGGTGCTAAAGCATTGGTAGGAACCTGGAGTACTTCCACAGAATCACAATCAAACACATTTAACCCAACTCTTTTAGGTCAAGCGTCTGTTGTGTTGTAAATGTTAATTTTTTTATCGATTCTTTCGAACGCATCATTTCATATTTAAGTTATTCTATAGACAATCTTATAGACAAATTTAGAACGAAAATTTAAAAAGTATGAGAATGGAACTGAAACAAAATACAGGTAGTATTTTAATTTCTATGCGTAATAACAACTGAATATGACGTGACCATGAAAAATATATGTATTAAAAAATTGTAGTTATGAACTGAAGTAACAGACAAATTTAAAATTCCGAGACAAACGGGAAAAACTTACATAACCAAGGCACTTCACATCAAGTTCCTAATTTGTGTTGAATATAAATTAGTTGATGGTTTCACTATTTTTAGAAATCAAGATATGTAGTACTAATGGCTTGTACGTTATACTTCGTCGAAAGGATTAGTAAGTTAATAATAAGTTTGCACAATAACAAAAACATCATAACTGAAACAGATACTGTTTTATCTGTTTCTTATTTTCATCATATTTTCATTGTTGGCTAATTATACTCTTATCAACTTCTAAGGTTTGGGTTGCCTGTGGCTTTGTGCGAATGTATAAAAAAGGCCCATTTCGAGAAGGTCTGGTGTAGACGTTAACAGCACTAATGTGGTCAGTATCAACTTCCGTTGCTCTTTTGGGGGCATTTGGCTTGTTTTTGTTATCAACGGCAAATGTCTCTGAAAAATACCAACACTTTGCTCCTTTGGATGAGCTTGGAAGCTACAAATTATACTGGAGTGTGGACAGAAAGCACGAATCCATATATTTTGCTGTTGAGGTGCGAACAACAGGCTGGATTGGTTTTGGTATCTCTACTGGCAATGGGAAGATGAAAGGATCCGACCTTGTTATTGGTTGGGTAAAGGACTGCAAGGGTTATCTCACGGTAAGAAACTGTTGGAAACCTCTTCTGCACGCACGTTTTGCTGAAAAGGCCGAAACTGCACGATTGCTAACATTTTGCAATTGAGTCTCTGATTGTTTTAACTAGATACGCGTCTGTCATATACTTTAATGCCCTGTAATAGTCTTTGCAGTTAATCATCTAAGAAATATAACATGTTTTCCGTTCCTTGATAGCTTGGTGAAAACCACGGACAACGTGGAATACGAGAGCAGAACAGTGAAAACCCGAGATACAGGGTTTTCACCTCCCCGAGAATTCTCACAAACTTTGCCGAGGTTTCACCAAGGTATGAAGGCATGAAGAACAGGTTTTGTTTCTTTTATAAAATTATTATTTTTCGTCTTAACAAAGAGAAACACGATATACAAAGCGTGTGTGTCTACTTTAATTTCTTAAATAAAACTTTAAATTCTTACAATTTGGAGACGGCCAACCATTTTGTTCACTTCATTTTCGTGCTTCATAGCGCTATGAAAACGCACTTACTATCCTAAATATTCTATAATACCTCATATGCGATGTACCTGTACTCGTCGAAATATGTTTTTTTTTTATAAAGATCTTTGAGAATATTATTAATTTTGACCATTTTAGGGAAGCACATAGTTGAATTTTCGAGCGTCAGCACACTCACTCTTTCAGTTACGGCAATCGTATCATCAAACTTTTGAACATAGGGGGTTAACTAAATCACTTTTCTCTGAAAAAGTGTATAGAAATTTCAGTGTAATAAGATATGAAATTAAACTTTCACAAAGTTTTATTCAACGCATAATAGTTAAAAAGTTGCAATTTCATAAGTGGTAAGAATTTAGTTTGGCAAAAGGAAATATGCCATTCAGATGAAAACGAACTGGAAAATGGGATTTCTATTTTAAAATGTGCTGTCTTAAAAAACAATTTCTCAAAATAAAAGTTTCAAAATTGAATTCATTTGGCAGTACTTTTGACGTAAATCAATAAAGAGTTAGAAGAACTCGACTACTATATGAAGTGTTTTCACACGTTGGCAAGAAAAAGAGTCTTAGCAATGAAAGCCAGGAATCTGCATATTTTCGCTTTCTGTATTAAACAACACAAAACAAACCAGTTTCAATAATTGCAAATCCGGTATTCAGTAAATCTGGCAAAGGCTTGAATTCCATTTTAAAAAAGAAAAAAAAACGAAACAAAATCCAAAGAAAAACGTCGCAAAGTGCTGCGGTTGAACACACAAGAAACTCAAACTTGTTTGAAAGGCGGGAAAATTTCGACGTGTGTTGGTACGATGTGTCCAAAAACCGCCAAATCACTTAAGTGTATACTCTGATAAATAACCACTTTTGCTGGAGTAAAAGTTCAAATAAATCATTTTGACTCATGTATTCAGTGTTTTGAATTTATTTAAATAATTATTGAATACTCTGCAGTTTTCAGTTGTCAAACTATTGTGTGAACAAAATATCATCAAATTGTGAACTGAATGTCGACTTTGACCTATCAAGTGCTCGAATTTTCGACAGTGAACGAAGGTTGCAAATTAATAAATGATAATTCTTTTTTAGCTAGACAGCCAATATTGATAAAAATTGAAAAACACGGACAACTATTTTCAAAGACATGTTTCGGCATGCTTATGCCATCATCAGTTTAATAGAGTGATATGTGTTACAAGTATAAAATACATAATATGAATAAATTATTTACAATATGACTTAATGCATTACAATACAATGAAACGGAAATTAAAGAGTTAAGAAAGTATTAAAATGATGTAACTGTTTGTTAAGGTCAGGTTTATTCTTATTTATATAAAAGGCTTCTTTAAGTTTAAGATCAACAGCGCTATTCGCTGAGTCCAAGATACGAAAACAGGAGGGTGTGTACATGCCCTTGCATGAAGGAAATTGCGAAAAATGTTTAAAAATATGTGAATTTTTATCGCTTACTGTATGCTCTTTAATCCTAGTGGAAAAATGGCGACTGGTTTCACCAATATAACAGGAATTACATCCCGCACAAGTAAATTGATAAACCACCATGGATTTTAGAGCATCAGGAGTACGATCTTTAAAACTAAAAATATTCTTGATTTTGAAAGTAGTAAAAACTAATTTTATATTAAGATCCGTTTCACAAAAACGTTTAAGCAATTGCCG